>MU223777.1:831204-857147 GCA_018584345.1 Thuja plicata | reverse complement strand
TATATATATATATTTATATATATGTATATACTGAAATGCGTATATACATATATATGAATATATGTATATGAAGAATCTTGGCCTCCATTATTCTCAAATCCCAAACCTGCAAAACAATTTCAAAAAAAATAAAGAGAGGAATCATTTCTAAGGTTTTGGAGGGTAGAAGAGGAGAAGGTAAGAAAAACAAAATTTTTTTTGGTCAACTCTATAATCTACCTTAACTCTAATTTCAAAATTAGGGTTAGGGGTTTCAAATTTAAATGGAAGGGGAGGGGAAAACTTTTTTTTCCCTCTTAGGGCATTATAATTTATCCCCTTTATTATTTTTCTCATTTGAAGCGATTTTTACATCTCTCTCTACTTAGTGTGTTATTATGTAATTTAGTTAAGTCATTTTAAGAATATGATTTTTTATTGAAGAAAAGGACTTAGTAAGTAGATTAAAATTGGAAACTTTATTAACTGAGGGAAATGTTAAAAATTGAAATAGATTCCCTATTACATAAATGTGATCCTCTCGACGTGAATTCTCGAAATGAATATTGCAACATTTTAATTAAGCTAGAATAAACGTTTAAGATAGAGGATATATCTTCAAGTCTTAAATCCGTCCCGACATTAATAATGCAATATTTAATTAAATAGAATAAAATAAAATAACATAAAATAAAATGTTAAATATCAAGGACAAATTTTTAATTAGAAATTATAGATATTTTAAAGGGAAAATCTAATTAAAGTTTTTAGGTGAACATAGGGACTCTTAATGTTATTTTTATGTGGTCAATATATGTGGCCATTATACTGACTACTATAAAAATAATATTAAAGAAGTACCATAACCTAGAGTGGTTTTTAATTAACACAGAATCCTTTAGTTCTTTTTTAAGCAACCCGATTTTGTCAAATAACCCTGGGAGGCAGAGGATAGGGAGCCTCTCTCTTTCTCCACATCATCAAACTCTATTATGATTAATCTAGATGACATGTAAACTCAGATAACCCTCAACTTATGAACCTTTAACTTTAGAAGTGTTTAGGGTTAAGGGATGTTGACACTCAGTCATGATTCCCCTTACACCCTCTTGACATTGAAATTAATATTAAATTTACCTTAAAAAAAAATTGTTGCAATTTTTGGGTGCAAATTTTTGGGCATGACATGGATACCCTTTTCAGCAAACTATCAGTATCCATGAACAGATTTTTGGTTGGACTTGTGCTAGTCAGGGTTGACATTATTGGGTCAAGGGTAACATTTGTGGGTCAAGGTCAAACTTTTTCATAAGATGGTGTTGGATTAGAAAAAGATTTTTGGGTTTTGTTCGTCTCTGTGTTCCAATTCTGGATCATAATTCAGTTTTCCATAAATAGAGTACAAACCCCAGAAAACAACATTCTTTTATCTACAATATTTCAAGGTTAGTGCATTTCTCCTATCCATTTTAATTCAAATCATTAATCATTCTAAATCTATCACACATTCCTTTCCGTAATACGGGGAATTTAAGACTTTCCTCTTTGCTCTCATTTCCAAATGATTGATTCATTTGTGCATTGATCCTTTTTGGGTTGATCAATTTGGATCTTTCCTTTGTGCATCTTGGGATGGAAGAGGAATATATTATCTTTCCCCCACTTATTTCAAGTGTTACATTATTATATGTTACATTTTGGTGAACCCATGATAGACAACACTTTCTTTTTGGTGTTAGATTTTCATCTTATGTTAGATCTTACATGCATTTAAAATTCAATTTATTTTATGCTCTTGCATTTATATATCAAAAATTAAAAATAAAAAATTTCTTTAAAAATACAAAGCCATTTACATTTTTCATGCTTATAGATTTTATTTGAATGCATTGGGATATATTTAGATCTATTTTCTATGCATTTCTTTATTCGCTAGCATGTTGCACAAGTTGTTTCAAGTAATTTCCTAACATCCTTCTATAACTTTTGGGATTAAACAACATCCTCCTCTTACCTTACCATTGAATGATGTTACACCTAGAAAAACTTTATTCAGTGCATGCGATATTGCTTTGTCCTCTCTTGTATTACCTTGTAAGGATATATTAGAGAAAGAAGATGACTTTAATCTTTCTCTCCATCATATTTCTCTTTATGGAGATGAGTTGAGGATTGATGTTAATTCTTCTCCTAATATATGTCTTTCCTATGAGCCTACTTTAGAATATAATCCTCCTATTTGGGATGAACCTTTGGATTTGGATGTTGATTACTCTCTTCCTCATGAATCCATTGTAGATTATCCTCCTTTTTGGGATGAACCCTCGGATAAAGACATTGATTTATCCCCTCATTGTGAAGATGCTTTGGTACAAGAGGCTGATTTATTAATAGATGACATGTTCATACATAATGGTGACTCTTGTGAAGACATTTTAGAGAAAGAAGGAGACATTATAGATTCTTTACCTCCATTTTGGATTCCTTCTATTGATGAGGCATTAGTGGAGAATGATATGAATTACCTTAATGCTCTCCCTCTTAGTGATGATCTTATGGAGAATCAAGCTCCAACCTCATCTCCTCCTAGGATGCCTTCTTTCCTTCCTTCTGGTGAATCTATTTGTAGTGTTGAGATAACTAACATGGTTTATCCAAAACCCTTCTTGACTATTAAAGGTTTTCCTCGCATTACTATCAAAGGTAAACCTATGGAATATTTAGAATCTTTCAATGATCAAGATTTGATAGCCCACACCTATCATACAAGGAATAATCCTCAACCTAATCCGGTGGTTCCTACTTCTTTACACCTTTTCAACCCATTCTACCTCCTCCACCCCATCTTCCTAGCATGGATTATGATATGATAAACCAATTGCACAATACCCCTGCCCAGATTTCTTTATTGGAGCTTATTCAAACTTCACCTACCTACCATGAAGCCTTGAAAAAATCTCTAGCAACTCTTCCCTCTCCACCTCCTAATCAAGAGAACATCAATGCCTTCTTACAATGCATGCATGTTACCCCGGGTCCTCCTGACATCATATTTAATCAAAAGGATTTACCTTCTAAAGAAGTTTAGAAGCAATATGATGCCCTTATGGTTGTTGTTACTATAAATAAGAGTATCATTCATAGGACCTTGATTGATAATGGATCTAGGCTTAATATTTATAGCATGGACATGCTTAAATCAATTAAAAACAATCTTTCAACTATTCAATCTGATAATAATCCTATACATGGCTTTCATAACATTGATAAGAACAATTTGGGCATCATTAACTTACCTATCAAAGTAGGTCCACTCATCCTGAATACTCCTTTTCATGTTATGCCTGGATCTCTTCATTATAACCTCCTTTTAGGTAGACCTTGGTTGCATGAGATGTATGTTGTTCCTTCCACCCTTCACCGTAAAGTCAAATTTTTTCACAACAATATGGTGTATACACTTCATGCAGATGATGCGCCAAATCCTTGTTTGAATATTCAAACCCACAATACTCCTATTCCTAATAGTAATCCTTCTTTCTCTAATGCTCTGGGGAACCTTGAATTTTAATCCTACCTTTATTGGAGAATATAAGGTTTCTAATCTTGATTTTATGAAGCAACAAATAGAGTTTGAACAATGAGATTTTGCTTCTACTTCTCATTACCTTCATAATAACTTTGTCCCTACTTCTACCCACTATGAATCTGTCAAGCCTAATAATGATGACATAGTGACTACTAAAGTTCCATTGACTCCTTCTAATATGGCTTGTCATTATGGTCCTAGTTATCATTTACTAGTTAAACAAGAATTCCATGGTCAAGGATGTGGTAAGAATAAACAAAGAATTCAAATGCCCTTACAGAATGGGGGGCATTAGCATTATTATGGATTGTGATTTAATCCTCAACAACACATCAATAAAAACATCTCAAATAATACTTCAAAACATGATGAACCTATGAAGGAAGTTGACCAAGAAGTTATTTTTCCTAAGATCCTTTGTGCTAAGATGATTTCTAGACCTAAACGCAAAAAGAAATGTAGTCCACACTTGCAGACTCTTCCTTTTTGTTTATATCATAGATTTCATGATCACTCTACTAATGAATGTCATGCTTTACATTATAAGATTAGGAAAATCATTAATAGTAAAATTATTTATATATCATGTGGCAATGAGATGTATTTCAATCCTATTTTCTCTAAATAACATTTATGTTCCTATTATGGAACTCCACATTATGTAAACAATGTTAGCCTAATCTTTGGGTTCTCATTTTATTGCATAGTATTGTAAGAGATATAATAGGTCCCCTTTCATCCTTGTCCCCATGCTTGGGGGGCAAGGATGTCATCTCCTTCTTTTCTATCTTTTTGGGATTCACTTTTCCCTTGGTTAAGCAGTATCTATCTATTATGTGATATCCAATCATACATAAAATTTTTGGTTTGCATTGAGGATCTATATCCTTGATCATAGCCTATTTCTTTGATTGACATTGTGTTTCCATTGTTGATAAATCTCTCACCTTGGAAACTAAATACTATGCTATCCCTCACAAGGGTTACTTTTTCACTTCTTGCATGATATCTCTTTGCATTTGTCCCTTCCATGGCCCCATAGGAGCTATGACCTTCTTGGCTTGGAGTGGGTGTTGTCTATGGATATTGTCTTGATGTTGAAGAAGGCTTTATCCTTCTTCTTTCATTTTCTTAATATGTCAAAATAGTATGTACTTTTCCATATTAAGGAGGGGGGCATATACATGGCCTCCCTCATTTTATATTATGTATTTTTGTTCTAACATTTTGTTTTGCAACATGCTAAATCCTTTGAAGGTAATGCACATAAGTTGCTAAATCCTGAAGAGATGCACATTTTAAAAATGTATTCCATGGTGATATAAAAATATGGATCCATGGGTATTTCATAAAAGCCATTAGAAGATGCACTACATACATGTACAAAGCCACCAGAAGGATCACAATTTTATGGGGTGACTATCAAGTGCTTTCTTGGTGGGCCATCGTATCCTTTTTGTGGTTCACAATGAGATACACACATCTTATTGGGTGAGCTAACCACTCCCCTCTCTCTTTTTCTCTTTGATCAGTGATGTGTCTCTTATCATGATCTTAGGGTTGATAAAGACTTAAAGTCCTTGGGGGCTTGAGGATTCCTTTGTCCCTTTTGATTTCAATAAGATTATCTTTTCTTCATCATCTCCTTTACCAAGAGTTTGTGTTGAGTCTATACTCTTGCTAAAGTGGGGGATAAATGTATAGTCAAAAAATGGAAGAACTTCCATTATAGACTAGTTTATCCTTCTGAGTAAGTGGTTTTGGGTCATTTCAAAGCACCTTGAATGGGTCTTTGACTTGAATCTAGCCTTTTTCTCCTATTCTGCCCCATTTCCCACTTTTCGTATCCAAAATTGAAAATTGAGATTTTTGACCTCAGGGTCAAAATTGACCTTTCTGGGTCAAGGTCAACCTCACCCTTGACCTAGGTCAAGGTTGACCTCACCCATGACCTAGGTCAAGGTTGACCTCAACCTTCACCCAGGGTCTAGATTTCAGGATCTCATAGTTTTTGGATGTCGGGCTTCGAAAAAGTTTAATTTTCCGCTTCTAGGTCGGCTGTTTTGAGTTTTGAAATGATGACTCTTAAATTACATTTAACATAGGTCCTCTCCTAAGGGTAAGAGTTTAATTTTAATTTAATTCTCCTATGTTAGCCTCCTTAGAAGATTGTGCCCTAATTTCATATAAAAGGAAGCCTTTCTCTCTCATTTTCTCTAACCATCAACTAGGTGATACTAAGCATCCTTGAGAAATTGAGAAACATCATCAAGTGAAGATTCAAGAAATCAAGAAATATTTGAAGAAATGATTAATCCATCATCAAGAATCCATTCATTAAAGAGATCCATGGGAGGTCGTTGAAGGATTCAAGCTACATAGGTGCCCTTTTGGTGATCTCTCCATCCATCTTCTTCCAAGCCTCTTCATAATCAAGAACCCATTCAAGATTTGGTGTTGGATATCAACAAGAAATTGTTTGAAGACATCCTACATTCTAAATTCTAGATCCACTGGTGCATACATACTTATGGATTCAAGGATTCAAATCCTCCACAAGGACTTTTACAAGAAAGGTAAATTTATGCATTTACTTTATTTACTTCTACAATTTCAATTATATATTTTAGGTTAATATCAAAAATGGGGTTTGACCAAGGCAAACCCCTCTACCCCCAAAAAACAAATCTCTTTTTTTTTTGTAGGTACAAGTTCAGGATTGAATATTTGAACTCAGATCTGGATACCCTTTTTAGCAAACTATCGGGATTCGCGAATAGATTTTCTATTAGACCTGTGCAAGTCAGGGTTGACATTATTGGGTCAGGGGTGACATTTGTGGGTCAAGGTTGACCTTTTTCATAAGATGGTGTTGGATCGGAAAAATATTTCTGGGTTTTGTTCATCTTTGTGTTCTGGTTCTAGATCATACTTCAATTTTTTCTAGAAAATAGAGTATAGACCCGAGAAAACAACATTCTTTGATCTGCAATATTTCAAGGTTAGTGCATTTCTCCTATCCATTTCAATTCAAATCCTTAATCATTCTAAATCTATCACAGATTCCTTTCCATGATATGGGGAATTTAAGACTTTCCTCTTTGTTCTCATTTCCAAATGATTGATTCATTTGTGCATTGATCCTTTTTGGGTTGATCAATTTGGATCTTTCCTTTGTGCATCTTGGGATGGAAGAGGAATATCTTATCTTTCCCCCACTTATTTAAAATGTTACATTATTATATGTTACATCTAGTTACCATGAATTCATGATCAATGGAGTGACACTTTTTAGATTATTCCTCAAAAGAAATGAGATCGCATGGGTTATAAAGTAAAGATTATGCACAAAACATGCACAAAGTTTGCAGTGTTTCAGAATGAATAAGTTGGGTTACTTTGAGTATGAATATCTCATGATTGTGATCTTGTCACATTATTTCATTTGGTGACCATACTCAGAATTTATTCAATTTTGAATAACGTAGACTTCTTACAAACAACACATGCTCCTCCATTTATAGCAGCACAAACTTTCCTCCCATCCAATCGTACAACATCTACCTTTTGACATTGCACAAACATTCTAGAACATTGTGCAAGCTTATGATTTCTTATTTGAATCAGGCTGCTCCTTCCGTTATCATGGCTTGTCTCATGCTAATGATCCTCTAGAAATTGGTGTAGAATCTCCCATTCTTTCATTTATCCATTGTAGTATTAAATCCCTTTTGTCATTACTTGAGGGGTACTCTATCAATAGTTCACATGCCATTGTTCCATGCTTCATAAGTTTCTACGAGAAACCTCCTCTATTTCACTCTAGTGCATGGGAAGTCTACGTATGTCAGAGATATGGTAAGAATCATGTTAAAAACTTGGTTTTAAATGCAAATTCCAGGTGATGGAATGAATAAAATCCCGTGCACACCATAACAATAATGGATCAATATGTGTTATGGCATTTGGATAAGTAGTAGGTATTATAAGTTGTGGCGGATTCCTATTAGTTAAGGGTATCAAACTAAAGAGTAGAGTGATTGAGGATAACACATTCCAAAAAATGGAAGCATGCACAGGGAACGTAGAGGTATTTGGAAAATTATCCTACATACAACATAGGTGGAAATATTCAGACGTTTAAATAGTAAAATACTCAATTCTTAGTATGAAGTAAAGAAAAAGAGTTCTCTCGACTGGTGTGCCTGGCCGGTGGAAATGCTACGCACCAGGAAGGTGAAAACATAATTTTGGGTGCGCATGATGTAAGAATTTAAAACCTCAAGGAATTTAGTCCCACATTCAACAGGGAGTGGAAAACCAATATGTTTAAAAGGAAGAACACTCAAATAGTAGTTTGAAGAGAAAAGTATGAGGCTCTAGGCACGTGTGCAGAAGGTGTCTAGAAGTGTGTTCCAAGTGGATGGGAAATAGGGATGATAATAAATTTTGGTAGGGCCCGTGAGGATGGCATGGAAGGTGATGTGGTGATAGAAAAATCTAAGGTGGCACACATAACGAGGTAGAAAGATTAAGAGTCGACTTAATGGATTAAAGGAAAGATGATCTTGATCTATGCATCAAGCCATTACACCTACGCAACACGTGGCAGGCCCAAGTAGGGAAGATGATATAGGTGCCCAGGTGGTCTCACAGAGCCATTTAGAGAGTGCCACATGGTGAATCCTGGTGCATCCTAAGCAGAATAAAAGAGGAATTAAAGTGCTATTTAAAATGCAAAAATGGGATTGCGTAGAAACAAAGGTAAAGGAAAATAAAAGATGTGCAAAGAAGGATTAAAAATACACAAATAAGGATATAAAATGCAGAAATAAAGGGTAATGTGCAAATAAATGTTTAAAGTGAAGAAATTAAAGGATTAATGTGAAAGGAAAGATTAAAGTAAAGTGCAGAAATTGAGTAAAATGTATTAAATATTAATCTACACAGAAATATGAAATATTAATCTACAAAAGAGATATTCTAATATTTCTAAAACATTTAAATATACTTGCCTTCAGACATGAACATATTTTCACGGGAAAGGTTTGATGATTTTCAAAGGCTAAAACAAGAGGTATATTTTTGCAAATCAGATCAGATTTTAGGGAGGACATGTGTTGAATGCAGGATGAATCTGATGATTTTTCTCTTCTTACATATTCTGATTTCTTGCCTTTGTACATGGTTCCAATTTTTTTTCCCCCACAGAGGGTTTCAGATCATTGGCTCTAGGAGATTCTAGTTTTCTTTGGTTCCATTAGAACTATAAATCTTTCATTTTACACATTTTTTTATCAGATAGAATAGAATTTCTTTGGTCTTTTGCATATTATTGAAGTATCTTTTTCTAAGGCAAATTGTACACAACAGTGTGATTCCTCACACTTAATACAAAAGTTATAGATTTATATCTCTCCTCCATGTTATCTTTGGGTTATGAATCTTCTAATTCATTGCATGGATTCATCTATGTATATGTTATTAGTCCTTAGTTCTGATCTAGGATCAGATCAAATGAAGCTATGGATATGACATAAGTTCATTTGGTTTACACAAGGATTTGTTGTAAGAAGTAATGGTTTGGATTGATTGTATTTATCACTTAGAATCATTGACAACAGTTGATTATTGTGTATTATGTTTACTTTGGAGTATTGCCTAATGGATAAGGCACTGATCAAAGATTAGTCTTTCCATATTGATGCATATTTGGTTGGTCTGGCTATATTCTTCATTTTAAATGTAAAATCTGATGTATCTAATGTTTTATGTGGTTTGTGGTATTTTACCAATCTCATGCTCCACTTCAAGGTCGACATTCAATGAGTGATTAGCTAGTTGCCTAGTATCTCTTGGTCGAGTTGAGCCTTTGTGAGATCTCTAGCTGATTGATGCCTTACTGAATATTTAAAGGTGTTGAAGGGTGTCCCCCCCTTGGTTTTGCAGAACCTAAAGCGTAGAATGATGGATATGTATCCTTATTAGTTGGTCCTTTTCATTCTATTGTGAACTACTTGGAGTTGGCTACTCTTAAAGATCTGTTGCAAAGTGAAAAGGTTGATGTCCAATTATCACAACATAAAAAACAACCAAGAAAATGGTGACTCTACTAGGGAGAAAGAAGTAAAATCTCGCTGAACTTCCAAAGAATATCTGTTATTATCTTGTAATAAATAACACATGTTTATCAAGTTGAGCTAGACTCTTGGCTTGCTTATTTTTTAAATCTAGTTGTTTTTTCCATATCCATTTGAGGATAGAGTTATAAAATTTTGTAAATTTGAAAAAATGTCAGAGCATAGTTATCTACCTCAGTGTTTTTGTTAAAATAAATTCTGAATGTCTTCTTTGTGAATAAATGTGTCAAATCCTATTGACTTGATGAAATTATGCTATCTTTTCTTGATTCCAAACTTGTCTATTCTATATTTTGTTAGGATTGGATTATACTAAGAGGGGGGGTGAATCAGTATAATAGAACTTTAAACTAATTCTTCAACCACTTAAACATTAACCATACATTTGCAGTAAAGTAAAGAACATAAGAAAATTACACAATACTCATAACACCAAGATTTTTTTACGAGGAAAACTTGGCCAAGGGAAAACCCCAGTGGGGATGATACCCACAAGCATGTACTAAATTATAATGTACCTGTAAGGAGACCTAGCCCTGTTAGGAGATAAATATTACATAGTACATTTCCTTGTTACAGGAATAAATACCCTGTTAAATGTTCACAATACCCTGTTAGGAGCTTCTGAGCTTACAACTCTTACAATGTAATTATGTTACAAAAAGTTCTCAGTCATGAAAAAAACAAGCATCACAAATTCTTTGATAGTTCCTTTATAGCTCTTCCATTCTCTTCTCTTACATTCACATATCTGCCCTTCCAGATAACTATTACATTCTTTTTCATACATACTTGATCTTTACCAAAAATATCTTACATATATATCTCATAACTTTACAAAGTCGACTCTCTATATGATTTTTACAAATAATACTAAGCTGACCTTCAATAAAAAATAAATTTAATATAATAAAAATTAAATGCATAGTCAGCGCTCTTGCATACTCAAATTATAGACTATCAACAACCAAAATACAACTTCGATTTCCTGGAGTCCAAGTCATACTCCCTTAGTCTTCAATATTGTCCAACTACTCTATATCAATGTTCTTCTACAGTATGTCTGTCTTCAAATCCTTATAACTCATCATAACCTTAACCAAATCCAAATCGATCTTAGGTGGAGGTCATACATGTTGGAAACACTAAGAAAGGGGGAGGTGAATCAATGTTTAGCTAATTATTCAATTTCAGCACTTTAAACATAAATATAATAGATATCACTTGAAGCTTAACACAAGATCACATAACACATGATATGATTACGGGGAAACTTTTATTAGAGGAAAACCCTGGTGGGAATTATAACCCACAAATATTACACTAGTATAATGAACCTATTAAATTTCATTTGCCCTATTAGGAGCAGTCTTTACAATGCAAGTATAATGACCTGGTTAAGGGTCTGACCCTATTAGGAGTCTTTTACAAACAACCCTGTTAGGGGTGAGGACTCACTATCCAAGAGCTCACTGCTCAATGAGAAAGAAGGCTACAACCTCCTGAGAATAGATATGCACTATATCCAAAAGTGAACTGTTGTACGAGACATAGATGTCTGATCACTTCCAGTTATGCACTTATGCTCTTATCTTCTTTAAGGGATCTATCTCTTTCTAATATCTTCATACTACTCTGCATATATGTCTTCTCTAAATAATTCTTTGACATTTCCAATATATCTTTACATTGCATATATGTATTTTTATGCTTGAATAGACACGACTATAAACAAGACCTTAGTTGGCCCAAAAACAACATTCACAATGCTTCCAAACAAAATGGCTTAAGTGTGTTTACAAAAATGTTTAATACATTATTACAAACTTTTTACCATAGGCGCTTAGCCTTGACATAACAAAATATTACATGCCAATCAAAATCATGAAGTCGGCTTCATACTCTGTATTCTAAACTGCTAGTGTACTTGTTCTTTTTGTAACTTGTCTATACTGCCTTTCTGTACCATGTGTGTATAGGATAAGCATAAAAAAATATCATAGATCTTAAGTCTGAATGCACATATCTTGATGTGATCATATGCACGTGCACTGATGCCCTGATTGACTGTAGGTCACTATTATGTTATGTCTTTTGTACTTAGTCAATTTTCACTTCATAGTTTACTATCAAAACTTCATATGACTTTGCTGCCATAATGAAAATACAAAATAAGCCATATACTCCCTGGGAGTCAACTTTCCAACAATCTCCCCCTTTTTCATTAATGGAAACAAAGGAATGTGGCAAAGTTACTCAAAATTGACTAACACCCAAAAACTGTATATTCTTATCTTTTTAACATATACATATACTACTCCTCATATATACTTTATTAATTATATACATTAATACTCCCCATTTGAAATTAATGAAAAAGGTGTCAAAAAAACTTGTAAGTTTCTAGATACTTACTCCATGTATACATCTGGGTATACAATCTGAATACTCTTCATCTCTTCATCTCTTGCTGCCAGAATGCCTTCATTGCATCAATTGTCTGGAGATGGGCGCATAGAGCATAAGTGAGCTTCTCAATTTTTATCAGGTCCATGCAGGGACCTTGATCATATGTGATAATAGTGGCATCAATCAGTATGATGTTCTCAATCAAAACTGCTAAGGAGGGTGCTAGTGCATTTCTCAGTTGGGTCTGCTTGATTCTTATCTTATTAATCTCAAATTTTGCCTTTTCAATCTTATCAAGCTGACCTTGACAAATACTATTGTAGATGTTCATGTCTTGCATGGATGTTTCAACTGATTTTCTAACATTGTCAACCAAGATATCTACCTCTTCTATCTTCCTGATATGCTTAGGGGTGAATTTCACTCTGTCCATGTAGTTAGCTATTACATTTCTACCTTTAGCTGCCAACTCTTTCAACATAGACTGACCAATCTTCAATGACTTTAAATCTAAGGAAAAATTCTTTATCAGTTCATTCAGTCTTTCCTTTTTGTACTCATCTTCTACAATTCTAGTAGCTGAGTCTACTAAGCTTTTAAAATGTGCTTTGAAGCTTGTTAGTATACTATCTTCATCATCAACTTACTAAATTTTTGATACTTTCTTGTCTGCAAGTACTAGGTCATTTAGAATGTTTACTGATTCCAAGAAGAGAGGGTTTCTCATAACCTATTTTTATTTGGATTTTCTATGGCTAGCACACTGATCTTTATTAAATCTTCTTCTCCCCGTGCATCCAGACTTGCTGAGTTAGGAGTTAAACTTGACAACAATGAGGTAGATGGTTGAATGGATGGTGTGAATATGGTATTCTGACTAGTATCCATGCATTCACTTTTAACTGGGATTTCCATAGCTGGTATCTCATTAGTTTGATTTTCTTGTTCTTTATTAAAATTTGTTGAATCATTAGGGGGGACTTCATCTTGCTGTAAGGATGTGTCATCAATGCATACATTTTTTATTTCTTCAGTGCTTACAACTGCTTTATCAAATTTGTCCATATCATTATCAGAGGCTGTTATGAATAGCTTAATATTATCAATCACTATAGTATCCCCTGAATCTTTTGTTGTATTAGAAGTTATTGAGACTGAGGGTGCTGACACCTGTGGGCCTATCTTAGGTGCATTCTAAATTACTAGTTCTACAACCTATTTAGCAAGAACTGGAGTTTCCTTAGCTATAGACACCATTGATAGTTACATATGTCTATCTAGAAATACCCGCTCAAATGATTTATGAGTCTCTTCACCAACCAGATCATACTCCTTGTTCATGATATGGAAAATTCTTGTTTTGGTTCTTAGGTGCGGCTTTACTAAATCCAACAGAATGACTTTCTCATCATGCGAGCACACCAGGAGAAGACTATCCAATGTTTCTTCTCTTATCCTCATAGCCTCTTCAATTTATTGCCTCTTTAACATATCAAGTATGTTCCATACCTTGTCTTGTATGACAATTTTGAGTTCAAATACTATCCTTTTGAACTTAATCATGTGAGAGATTATCATAGAATGAATCTCTGATTTGTCCATCTCATGATATTTTAATATACATTCTTGAGAGATTCTAGTCTTACTTCATTAACAATTCTATTCTTTAAGACATTAAGACTAGGTATAAAACCTACCTCATGAGGGGCTTGTGTATTTTTTACCTTTCTCCTTGTAGTTCTTGAGGATGGATGACTTGTGGGAACTTTCTTCTTCCTTCTAGCCATATTTGTAGGTACTGAAGGTTGAGATGGTTCCAGATCAATGGTGGTTGATGGCACAAATGTATCTTCACTTGATTTCTTCTTTTTCTTCTTAGGCATATCATCAGTTTTTTATGTTTTTACTTCTGTGGGAGTCTTCTCAAGTTCTTTGGCAATCTTAGCTTCTCTATCTCTATCAAGATCTTCTTGTGTAACACCATGAACTTTTAGGATATTTGAGGTAATCCTTGATTTATTTCTTTTATTGTCAGCACTGTATAAGAGAAAATCAACTTGATTTGTCTTTTCTTTGTAATTACTCCATCTAGGTTCATTGGGATCCTTGGGCACAAATAAGAGGACTTGTGCATAACCTTCCAAAACATGTTCTTCAACTTCATATCCGAGAGGATGAATCCATTTTGTTCTAGGCTCAACTGCCTCCATGTAATTACAGTCAGTCTCCACCATGAAGCATATGGTGTCTTTGTACTTCTCAACAATTTTCTCAAGTATCCTAAACCTCTTCTGCATCTTGATCCTAGAAGTTTTGATATCCATGTCCATATAATCCTTTGCACTACTCTCTGATGTAGCTTTTAGTGATATCTGAGACATAGTGGGCTTGCTCCTATCTAGGTAAATATTTGCAACTTTACCAACAATGTGGAAGTATAAATAGATGATCAAAGAGCCAAACCTGAATATCTTTCTCTTGTCATGCTTAATGGATTTGATATTCTCTATCAGTTATGCATGCAATAATCATAATTCATAGAGATTGTACTGAGTGTTATCTCTTACTATCCTTATTGCTTCCAGAACTGTTACTACAGATACACTATTCAGTCTGCTTGATTGTTGAAACTTGTATCCAAGTATCATAGTGAGTAGTTTGATGTCTTTCTCTGTAATGGGATCAATAGCCATGCCACACCTATCACTTCTAGAAAAGAAGACTTGTTCAACCTACTTCTTAACATACTTTCTAGTAGGAAGAGATGGTCCAATCTTAGGAAGTCTAGTCATCACATGAATTAGATCTACAATGATGCAAATAGGAACATCACCTATCCAGTATAGATCATCATGTATCCTACTTAATAATATCTTCACCCATTCTGGCTCATAGGACTTGTGCGCATTGGAATACTCAAAGATAGGGTTATCAGTGAGATGCATGTATTCTTCCTTGAATGTATAGTCTGGTTTCATCATAGAACCCATGAGAGATGCAATGTTGTTGTCTACAACTATTTCCTTCTTGCAATAAACATATACGTGGATGTCTTCTACTTGTACGACTCCAAGTGGATTCCTAGAGAATTCTCCTTCGATATCATCTAGTATGGACTTGAATGGCTTCTTCTTAAAAACAAATCTCTTCCTTTCAGCAATGTCAAATATAACAGGGGTTGTCATACTTACTTGCAACTAGGTTAAGTAGGGTTTCACGATGATTTAGAAATGATGTGACTGCTAGGGTTACAATTCAATCATTAATCTGTTCACAAACCAACTAATCTTTTAAGCTATAATGGTTTGATGCTTGATGCTTATCTTCTTTCTAAATGCTTCATTCTCAAATGAAAAGTGAGGTTTTTAAGATCTTTTGCCAATTTATATAAACATCAATTGCATTTAATGCTCGTTGCCGTAAAGCAATTTATAGAGAGAATTTCAAACTTTGTTCTGAATGAAGTAAAGGCAATGTGTGAATGCATACAACCTTAATTCATGATCACATGCATGAATCCATAGGCTCATACTTAGAGGTGAGTATACCATCCAAGCAAGGGTTTAGAGCTAGAATAGTGCCCCCTAAGACCATGAGGGTCAACTATCCAGAAGTAGAAGGTGCATCCATTGAGGATGCATCTACTACCTTTTTCTTTTCATTATCCTTCTTTAATTTGACCCATATTTTATTTGAGTTAGTTTTAGCTTCCACAAACTTAACTTCTCTTGAATCTTCAAACAAAGACTTCTTAGGATTCTCATGTCCTTTTGTTCTTGATCTGCAAGACATTGAGATGTGTCCAACCTTTCCACATGAATGACAAATTATAGGAGGTCTGATGTTGTTAGTCATCATGTTGCATTGCTTGGCTATGTGTCCATTGTAATTACATATCTGACATGTAATGTTCTACAAGTTTCTTTGAGTTTGATTTCTCTAATTGAATTGAGTTTGATTCCTTTGGTTTAGTTGTGGCTAATTTCATTGATTTGTTCTACAATGAATAGCCCTATGACCAAACTTATTGTAGGAATAACAGTAACCGTTGAAGGGTCTTACATTCTTACAATCTCTTACCAAGTTTCCATGCTTGTTATAGGCATAGAAAGTGTGGTTGACTGCCTTGTGCTTATCTTTTGGTGATTTTGCTTTAGTCTCTTCATGATTTTTAGTTTTCTTTTCTTTTGAAGATTCTGTTTGATATTTCTTTCTTTCTTGTAATGAGTTGATCTCAATTTGAGCTAAACTATATCCCATACCAGTGGTATCACCTTTTATCTTTTGAGCATAGAGCTATGATTGAATAAAATCAGAGCTTGTGTGTAATTTATCAATCTTGTCTTTTGCTCCTGATAATTCAGATTCAATTTTGTTCTTGATATTTTCCAATTCCAAGATTTTAATATTGGCTTGCAAGAGTTATTCATCCAACTGTTTATTTTCTTTGTTCTTCTCTTCAATAGCTGTTAAGGTATCAATTAACTGATCATTCAATTCTTCTATCTTATCTTTTAGAGACATGTTCTCTTCATTCAGTTTCAAATCATTGGTAGAGAAATCTTTCAGGTCTTTCCTTAGTTTCTTGATAAGCATTTGTGAGCCATCAAATTTTAGTTTAAGTTCTTCATTTTCTTTCTCAGATCTATCTAGATCTTCAAGGGATGCTTCAAGATTATTTTTTAGATGTTTGACTTCTACTAAATCCATGATCTCCTAAGGTGGATAAAATTTTCTCTCAGAGGACCAGAGCTCTGATACCAATTGTTGGAAACAATGAGAGGGGGGGGGGNGGGGTGAATCAGTGTTTAGCTAATTATTGAATTTCAGCACTTTAAACATAAATCAAATAGATATCACTTGAAGCTTAACACAAGATCACATAACGCATAATATGATTATGGGGAAACCTTGATTAGAGGAAAACCCTAGTGGGAATTAGTACCCACAAATATTGCACTAGTATAATGAACCTATTAAAGTTCCTTTTCCCTGTTAGGAACAGTCTTTAAAATGCAAGTACAATGACCTGGTTAAGGGTTTGACACTGTTAGGAGTTTTTACAAACAACCCTATTAGGGATGAGGACTCACTATCCAAGAGCTCACTGCTCAATGAGAAAGAAGGCTATAACCTCCTGAGAATAGATATGCACTATATCCAAAAGTGAACTATTGTATGTGAGACAAATGTCTGATCAGTTCTAGTTATGTGCTTATGCTCTTATCTTCTTTAAGGGCTCTATCTCATTTTGATATCTTCATACTTCTGTGCATATATGTCTTCTCTAAATATTTCTTCGACACTTTCAATATATCTTTACATTGCATATATGTATGTTTATGCCTGAATAGACACGGCTATAAACAAGATCTTAGTCGGCCTAAAAGCAACATTCACAACACTTCCAAACAAATTGGCTTAAGCATGTTTAAAAAAATGTTTAATACATGATTAAAAACTTATTAAAATAGGCACTTAGCCTTGACATAACAAAAGATTACACGCTAATCAAAATCATGAAGTTGACTTCATACTCTGTATTCTAAACTGCTAGTGTACTTGTTATTTTTGTAACTTGTCCATACTGTCATTCCGTACCATGCATGTATAGGATAAGCATATATGCACATATCCTAATGTGATCATATGCACGTGCGCTGATCGACTGTAAGTCACTATTCTGTTCTGTCTTCTGTACGTAGTCAATTTTCACTTTGTAGTTTATTGTCAAAACTTCATATGACTTTGTTTCCATAATGAAAACAAAAAATAAGCCATATACTCCTTGAGAGTCAACTTTACAACAAATACATACTCCATACTATCTTCCTCTAAGGTCACTTTCCCTAATTCATCGATCTTTGTCTTCGACATCCAAAATACTTTTGTATCACTGCTACTATACTTAGTTGATTTCTAAATCAGCAAAACTTAACTTCAAAGCAATTGATCTTAAACCTAGATGTCTTGCCATAAATGAAAACCAAAAAGTGAACTACATTTACCAAAACAGATCACTTTCCAACAATCTCCCCCTTTGGCATTGATGGCAACACTTAACAAAAAAATATCTAAGTGTTCCAACTAAACAAAACTGTCTCTTTTTCTCTTTATCTCTTCTCCATATTTTTCTCTCTTTCTTTTATATATCTTTTTTTTTAAATTTTCTCCTTCTCTTTTTCATCATCATTTTTTTCTTCTCTTCTCCCCCTTTGAAAACAATGACAAAGTTGCATATAAAACAATATGTCTTAGTTCCTTCTTACCAGTTTCAAAACATCCTAAAAAGAGTCTTCCAAAATTTTTACTTCTGTGCTCCATGTCTTGAACAAAATATGACTGATGTGAATCAAACCATTCATTGCAAATGATGTAGTTTCAGATTCTTTCAACTCGATGGGAAAGCCTTTGGTCAATGAACCTGCAACCTTCTCCAAATTTGAGAGATGAGCCTCAAGTATGGATAGTTTCAGAGTAATAAAGATCCTCAACAAATTGAATCTACTGAATACTCTCCCTTTCTCATTATCCAATACACTGAACTTGGCCAATATCCTTGTAAATTTTGTATCTAGTTCTATTGTGGATTGTGAAGATGTTTCACAACCATCCACCAAGCTATTCAGAGTTTCTCTCTCCTTGGCAATAATGTCCTCAACATTCTGAATGTGTCAAACTGGATTCATGCAATAGCCAAATAGTTTTCTCCCATGTCCAATGCAGTTGTTGCATTTGTCAAACAATTTTTTACAATGCCAAAGTCCCATGAGATGGAATTTTGGACTTCTGTTAGTTTCTTTTTTGAATATGTCATCTCAGCCTTCTCTTCTGCAATCTTCAACAAATTTTCATAATACCCATCAAATTCATCAAGTGTAATATTCAAGTTTTCAATGTCATCTTTTGTTGGAAAACTATAGGTACTGGAAGCAATTTATTTACAATATCAATATATCTTGAGATTACTTTTATCTTCTTATCTCCTTTCTATTCAGATCTTTCCTTAGCTTTGTTCAATACAGTGAATGCCAGCTTTACCAATTCAACTTCATCCATGCTATCCACATTTACATCAGTGCTTTCCAACAATGAAATAGATGGTGATTTTACTTCTTTCTTTTCAAATATTTGTTGTTCTATCTTCTGTTCACCATCCTTTGTCTGTTCAACTTCCTCTTTCTATTCTGCTTCATCTGCAATAGAGGTCTCCAAATTTCCTACAAAAGGGTCCTTGTCATCTTTTGAGGGGTCAAGGGTTACTACCACACCAGAGACATAGAAATATGGAAGAGGATCTACTTCATTCTTCTCTGTAGATGTCTCTGTTGCCTTTGGTCTTTCACCCATTCCCAATTGTGTGGGTGATGTTGTTTAGTAGGTGAGGGATTGCTAGAAGTAGAGTACATTAGAATCTTCTCTGATGCCTTCTGAGTTTCCTTAGTCACTTCATCATACCTCCTTCCCATTATCTTCAATAGTCTAACCTTTGCTCTCAAAAAAGGTTTCAATTCTTTGGGTATTCTATCTCTCTCTCTTGTACTGATAACATAGGCATCATGTTATCAATTTCCTTATTTCTGATCTGATCATCCTCAATTTGTGCCAAGTGTTTCCTTCTCTCCAATTTTGCATATAGATCTTTGGGTACACTTACTTCAATTTTTAGAAGGCTCTTCTTGAAGGTAAGAAAATGCTCTATCACAGTATCTTTAATCTTCTTCTTGTCTAATTCCTCATATCTATCATAGTATTTATCAATTGAAACCAATTTACCTTGTTCAATTTCTCTCTTTTCCAACATCTTCATGTCAGGTTTCCAAATATGTTTTTCTATTTTCTTCTCTTCTCCTATTGTGCTTGGCTATTTAGGCTTTCTTGATCTTGTAATTCTTGGAGTGACAACCTTTTCTTGTTCTCTATGCTATTGTGGAGAAGGTGGACTATCTACCATAACTACCTTAGGAATGATAGGGGTCTTAGTACTTCCACTTGCTACTCCAAGAGATCTCTCTTCCATCTTTGTTTTGACTTCTTTCAATTCCTCTTTTGTCAATCTAGGTTGTATACCACAATCATGTATAAGGTTAGAAATATTCCTTTTCCTTAGTCCTCTAGACTGCTCCTCTTTCACCTTTGCTAACTTTTCTTCATAAGTTCCCCATCTTTCTTTTGTTGTGTCAACTTCTGATGAAAGAACATGTTCTACTTGCATGGTGAGTATTTCATAACTTACTTCATAACCCATGGGGTAGCACCACTTCTGCATAGGTGTAACTACTTCAAAAAATACACAATTAGTTTCAACCATGAAAAAGATTGTATCCTTGTACTTTCCACAATGTCCTCATGTAACCCGTATCTTGTCTTCATCTGTTTCTGTAGAATTTTGGTCATGGGAAATAATTCTCCATCTACCCAAGTAGTATTTTGTCTTTCATAGCTCTGTGAAATTAGTATTCTGGTGGGTACTCTAGACATCCAACCACTAGGATGTAAACCATAAAAATTGTGCTCAATGTGAATGAACATATGCATCAATAATGAACCAAACCTGAAATTTTTACTTTTATCCTTTTTTCAATAGCTTCATATTCTCCAGAAATTGCTAAGCCAAAACTTCACATAGGTTGTATTTTATGTTTTCCTTTACCATTCTCCAAGCCATCATGATTACTCCAGTAGATACAAAGTTAGGTCTGCTACTATAGTAGAATTTATATCCGAGTATCATGGCAGTCAATCTCACATCTTGCTGAAAGATGTCACTTACTATCATTGCCCTCCTATCCCATTTAGAATGTGTTAGGGTTTCAACTTCTTTCTTCACATGCTTCTCTGCAATATGTATTGTATAATATGAAAATTTTGGTTGATAAATGATGGATGGATTGTACATATAAAACTGTAAAGGGGGTTGAAATAAAGATGTGTTTATTAAGAACATGTAATGTATTAAGAAGGGTTGATTGATTATCTTGAAATGTAATGCATTGATATGTAAATTATTCTTTAAGTTGCCTAGAATGTATTGAATTCCTTAACCCTAATTGAATTGTATTGATTAAGTATTACAATTGTGATTAAGGAGAAGATAAGATATTCCCTTTATCCTCAAATGCACAAATGGGAGATCCAAGTTGATCAACCCCAAGGAAGGGCTAATGCACAAATGAATCAACTATTTGGAAAGGAGAATAACAAGAGAGATATCTTAAATTATGTTAACTATATGTATAGAAATGATATATGATAGTAATTGAAGAAATAGGAGAAAAGCTCTAACCTTCAAATATTGCAGATCAAAGAATGTTGTTTTCTAAGGTCTGTAGGTTGTTTCTAGAAAAATTGATAGTTGATCCCAAACTGGAATGCAGAGACAAACAAAACCCATAAATCATTTTTTGTTCTGATGTTGTCTTATGAAAAAGGTCAACCTTGACCCACAAATGTCAACCCTGACCCAATAATGTCAACCCTGACCTGCACAGATCTAAAAGTGACTTTGTTCACACCGTCTGAAAGAAAGCTGAAAAGGGTATCCAGATCTGGGTTCAAATCCATTGTTCTGCACCCATACCTGCAAGAAAAAGGAGATTGTTTGTTGTGGGGGAGGGGTCTTCCTTGGTAAAACCCCAATTTTGGAATTAACCTCAAATATATAATTGAAATTGCAGAAGTAAACAAAGAAAATACATAAATTCACCTTGCTTGTGAAAGTTATTGTGGCGGATTCAAATCCTTGAATCCATAAGTACACCTCAAAATGTGGAATGTATAAAGGTAGGATGTCTTCAATCCCTTGCTAATAGATCTCCAAAACCAAGTCTTGAATGGGTTCTTGAATTTGGAATGGGCTTGGAAGAAGGTGGATGGAGAGATCACCAAAAAGGCACTTTGTAGCTCCAATCCTTCAATGGCCTCCAATGGATCTCCTTCATGAAAATGGATACTTCAATGAATGAATTCTTTCTTGAAATCTTGCTTGATTACTTTCTTTAGTCACACTTGAAGATATCTTGAGAATGCTTGATCACGATTAGAAGACTTTGTTTTGCTTGGTGATGGTTCTTTTAGAAAATGAGAGAGAAAGCTTCCCTTTTATATGAAATTAGGGAACAATCTTCTAAGGAGGCCTACATAGGAGGATTAAATTCCCATTAAAGCCTTTACCCCTAGGAGAGGACCTATATTAAATATAATTTAGGAATCAATGCTTCGAAACCCGAAACAGCCAACCCGGAAGTGGGAAATACTTTTTGCAAAGGCCGACCTCCAATATCTATGAGAGCCTAGGATCTGAACCCTAGGTCAAGGTCAAGGTCAACCCTAAGATAGGTTAGGGTCAAGGTTGACATAGACCTAAAAGGTCGACCTTGACCCTGAAGCCCAGAATCACCAGTCTACAGTCCAGAATGCAGAAATTAGGCTAAACACGAATGGAAAGAGGTAGAGAATAGGGGGGAAGCCATGTCAAGATTAGGAACCCATTCAAGGTGCTTTTCATGACCCCAAAATACTTACTCAAAAGGATAAACATGTCTACAATGGAAGTGCTTCTATTTTTTGACTATACATTTAGCCCCCACTTTAGCAAGAGTATGAGTTCAACACAAACTCTTGGTAAAGGATAATATATAGAAAAGACAATCTTATTGAATCCAAAAGGATAAAGAAACCCTCAATCCCCCAAGGGAATTAAGTCTTTATCAACCCTAAGATCTTGATAAGAGAGACATCACTTAGTTAAGTAGAGAGAGAAAAGGGTGTGATTATCTCACCCAATGAGAACTTATGTCTTATTGTGAATCACAAAAAAAAATGCAACTGGAAAGATGGAATTGAACTGCCTAGTGAATGTGGCTACTCACTAGTCAACCCATCAAGTAGATCCATTCTTAAACGGATCAAATCATTGTAAATTGAAAACTGGCAGGATCAAGTGATCCGTGTAAATTTAAACTGGAGGGATCAAGAGATCCTAAAAAGTAAAAAAAATGTGACCATGATTTAAGGATTAGTTTCTTTTAATCCATAAAGGGAAAAGTTTTGAATCTTTTTAAAAAATTATTTTGAATGTGTGTGTGTGTGTGTAAAAGGTGAGTAGAGTGTATGCCCCCACGTTAAAGTCATTGCTAACACTTTAACAGGAGCAATAGTTTTAATGGAAACATCAAAAACTCTACGAATTACTTTTCCACTGCGAGATGCCCCCAAAGGAAGACAAATCAAGGGAAATAAAACATAAACATACATAAGAACACAAAAGGGATCTACATAATGTGGGGTCAGTATGATCATAAGATAACATGTACATAGAAATATAATATTATTACAAATGAATTGACATCATTCCCCAAAGAAAGTAGAACTACAATCACAAAGGAGGAAAGAAACTTAAGTATTTACGAAGAGGAATCTTTTCAAACCACAACATGGAGACCAAAAAGAATTAGTGCTACCATGTCGCAGATCCAAGTAGATTGTACAAGGAACACAGTTACAAATAATAGCACAAGTATAATATGAAACAACATACAGAAGAATGTAGATACATATAGAGGAATTGAACAACAGTTTTGATTCCTTTATCACCTCATACCAACAAAGTAACAAGGTTCGTATAAAATAATCTAACAAACATTTAGCAAAATAGATTATGGGGGAAGCACAATACAACATAAAAACATACAAAGAGCTACCATAAAGGATGAGCCAATCAAGCATGTTTTCAACCCTCCCCATCTTGGTTTATGTTATTTAGGGTAGGTAGGAAACTTACAAGAGGGACTATATCCAATATAGTAGGAATGATAGCCAGTTCCAAACAAGGATCCTCTTGAGAATCACAATGTTCATTACTAGGTGTAATTGTTAATTGAGTTGAAAGCATATGAGGCAAATCATTATCAAGATCAACGACCTCATATTCATCACTAAGATCAATAGGATCATTGAGAGTGTCCTCCTCATCAAGGTTGATTGAAATAGGATCCAGGATGTGAATAGGATCATCATAATCATTTGTCTTAACATCATGAATATTAACATCCAACACATCAGGCATAGGTTGATCGAAGGTAGGTAATGAATTTTGAATCATAGAAGCACAGGCTCTAGCATTAGCTCTACACTTCTTATGACGTTCATTAGAAGATTTGTTACATTTAACATTATTTGGCACATGTTGAGAACTAGGAAGAATAACAATAGGTTCCTTCATAGGTTCTATAGGAGGATTTGTAATAGGTTGTAATGGAAGAATAGGAGTTTGATCAATCTTATTAGCAGTAATGGATAGTGGAGGTATTGTAGGAGTAGGCAAAAGACCATGGTTGGAATCAATTTGAGGCATACTTAACTTAGAAATTTTGCGATGTTTGTAAGCTTCATAGGAGTGAAAGAGATGATCAGGGTGAGGAGGACATGAGTTAGGTAATGAAGGCCAAAGAAAATCAAGAGTAGCACAATCTCTAGGCCTTGAAGATTGAAACAAACTATGATTAATCATTTTGACTTCTCCATTATGAATGAACTTAAGAAATTTATGAATGGAAGAAGTGATAGCATGCATAGCAGTTATCCAAGGTAAACCAAATTTGATTTGGAATTGATTATAAGTAGGAATAATGATGAAGGTAGTATCTATAACCTTTCCACAAAGTTCAACAGGTAAGCTAATAGAACCAAGTACTGGATAAAGAAAGCCATTACAAGTTTCGATCCATGCATCACATGAGTCATAAAAATCACGTTGTAAGCCTTTCATAAAAAGATTTTCCTCAGTAATGACATTGATTAAAGATGTGGGATCAACTAGACAACCACGAGTAGGTATCTTGGCAATCCTAGTATAGATATAAAGGGGACCATCGATAGTGTTGATTGTTTCAAAATCATCAAAGGTAATTAAAACTTCCCTAGGTCGCTTATCCTTAGTTTTTTGTTGAATTTTAGGTGGGACTGGAAGTTAAAGTGGAGGTGAAGGATCTTGAACAATAAGTTGAGATGGTTCAACACTCTCCACATGATTAACAATGTTATTAAGATCATCCATCTCTGAATCAAAAACAATGTCTACAAAAGATGGTTGAACTATAGTATTAGTATCATGTGTAGGTAAAGGATTGGAATAGATTTGAAGGTTTTGATTAGGAGGAGAAACAAATTTACTCCCATTTCCATCAAAATTATCAACAAACAAAGCTTTAGAATTAATTAAGTCTTGAATCTTATGCTTTAGAGAATAACATTTTTAGTGTCATGGCCATTCTGGCGATGGTATTGGCAGAAAGCTTTAGAATCAAAGGATTTTGAAGCTATCATGGTAGGAAGAAGAGGTCAAATAGGAGGAAAAGTAATCATACTATCACTTAACAACCTACTCATTATAGAATGAAAATTTTTAGAGAGAGGAGTAAATGTACAATTCATATGAAAAGTAGTGGATGTAGGAGCATTATTAGATGTAGCCGCAACTTAATCAGCAACCATATTCGTCTGTTTATTAATCTTGACATAGTTGTTAGGTTTCTAAAAATTATTAGGATTAGGAGCATTGTCACCCTTATCATCTAGAATAGGAGCCATTGGAGTGTTGCTCTCAAACTGACTCACTTTTAATTGATAATGGTGAAGTGCTGCACACAATTGTTGAAAGGAGGTAAATTCAGTAAGAAGAATTTCATCCCTAATATCCTTTTGTAAATTTGAAATAAACATATGTTGAATATCAATATCAGGAACATGATAAGAAATCTGAGCATGCAAATGCTTAAATCTACCAATAAAATCAGTCAATTTTTCCTTAGTGTTTTGTTTACAAT
>MU223777.1:792747-809789 GCA_018584345.1 Thuja plicata | reverse complement strand
TCTTCATACTCCAGGTATTTTACAAAGGTTTTAAATTTTCCTTATCAAGTGATTGCAACACTAAAGAAAAAAGGATAAAGGTGTGAAAAGAGAGGTTTACATATTTCAAGTTTTACTTGCATTTTTGTAAAATTTGAAGGAAATATGTATTTGAAGACAGGCAGTTTGTAATCTTTTCAACTGCTAAGATGTCATATTCTTGTGATTGGAGGGGTAACAATTTGTTCAGGGAAATTAGTTTCATGGGTATTCATGGATACCCAAATAATATTCCATCAAAGGTAAGAGAGTGTTTGCCAAAGTTTGCTGGTTTTGGTGAACAGTCAGCTGAGAAACATTTAGAAAATTTTGTTGATTTGGTAGACAGTTATAACATTTCACATGAGGATGCATTGATGAAGCTTTTTGTAACATCCTTAGTTGATGTTGCAAGAGACTGGTTTAAAGACCTACCTCATGGCTCAATAGAATCCATGGAAGCATTAGAGGCTTCTTTTATTAAACAATTTAGTGATTTTGAGTAGCTTAGTGATGTAGAGCAGTATAGTGAAGAAGAGCACAGTGATGAACATGACATATCTGAATCAAATGGTTTTATATCAGAAGTTGATCTTATCAAAGCAAAGACAAATATGTTGAGGCAAAGTCTTCAAGAAAATGTGGTGTTACTTTTACAACAACACATGAGCAGGGAGGAAGGTGAATCACCAACTGGTTTTTTCACAAGATTCACTAATAAGCTACAAGGCTACAGTATCGTTTTTTGTCCTCAGGAGTATGTATGGGTTGAGTTATTTGTTCAAATTTATTTTCCCCATACATGCAATTTATCAATTGCTCAGAGGGCCAAATTTTTTCAGCAAGTTATAGAATGGATAAAGGGTTTAGAAGATGTTTCTTCTAAAGATGTATCTAATGTTGAGAATAATGATATTGAATTTGAAAATTCTAAGATTATTGAAGATGCTGATGATAAAAATAATAGTGAGTCTGAATTTAGTGATATTGAAAGTGATAAAAATGAATATATGTTTAGTGATGATGAAGAGTCTACTGCTGGTGAAGATATTGCTGATTATGATATTGATATAAAGCTTTATGAACAACAAGACAATGAGAAAGATATATGCAAGCAGAAAGATAATAGTTATGATGCAGACATGAGTGTTTGTAGTGAGGATCTTACACAAAGTGATATATTTTTAGAGGTTTCACCACAAGACTCCAATAAAGAAGAAATTTGTAGCATCGGGCAAGAAGATAGTAAGGAGATAAATGAGGAAGATGACTGTTGTTCCCTTCACAGTGAACAAATTGTAGAGATTTTATCTTTTGATTATCTCAGATATTTAGGAAATGGAAGCTTTGAACTTTCATGTCCAGCACATATTAATTTTGACAAGGAAAGTGAATCAGTGCATTCTGATTTGGACATATGTGATACTATTTCCTCTTGCACTCCTTCTTCATTAGGCTACAATAAAATTCAGTTTGATTTATCAGATGATGAGATTTTTAGTATGGTTTCAGATTCAGCAGATGTGGAAATTCCAAGTATTGAAGTGAGTACTAATTTAGAGAATAGCATGGATTTTGAATCTTGTCTTGATTCTAAGTTTGCCTTTGAACTATTTGATAGTGGTCAATCAGTGGCTCAATTTTCAAAGGAAGAAATTGAATGTGCTGGTATTTTCCCTCCCACCCACCACTTTTCTTTGACTTTGTTTGATGATGATGAAATGCAAGGTGCTCTTTTTTTTTATGCTGAGGTTGTTGCTCCATATCCTAAGATGATTTATCATGTTATTTCTGATGAATGTCCTAAGTTTGATAATCATTTTCCAAATGATGAGGCCTCTAAAGTTTTGCATAAAGATCAAGGTACGTCTTCTTTTGATGTGCAAGTGATGGACCTAATGATGCTTTCCCAAGCAGTATGATAGATAGTGAGTATCGCCCCTTTCAGTTGAATGGTGAGTCTTTAAGTTATGGCTTACAAATGAAAGATGATAAAAGTCACAGATATCAAAGTATCTTCTTATCTAGTGATTGTGACATATATATGCAACAAATTTTTTGTGATAAAAATATGCCTAATGTATATCGAAGCTCATATGAAGATTATGCAAATTTGATTTCATACGATGAGTTGATAGAAGATGACAGTAGCTTGAATTAGGCAGTTAAGAGAGGCACTGTTATCATATTCTTAAAACATGGGACAGAGAGCTTTGTGTTTGACAGAGGTAAGAGTTGATCTCAATTTTGAGGTTTTAGGACTCTTGTAGATAATATGCATATTGTACAGTTTCTTTCCCTTTCAGTTGTGTGTTTTCTTTCAGTTAGAGGTTTCCCCATTTTTTGAGAAGAGAGAAAAGTTTTGAGAAGTGAAAAGAGGAAAGAGAAAAGGGTAAGATCTGATTTTGAAGTTTTGGGGTGGTCTGGTACTCCAGAGATCTATGGTTCTTGGTATAAACTTACTTTTAACCATCCTCAGTCAGAGCCACTATTGGTACTCCTAAATTTGGAACAAATTTGGAGTGACCATGTTGAATTTTTCAGATAAGCAAAGTGAATACCCTTGAAATTTTGTGTGAGAAAGCTCAGTTACAATGCTTGAAAAAAATGCCTAGATGATTTTCATGAGGTACAAATTGGGAAGAGGCTTTAAGGACTTTCATTTGATATATGCAATGGGTCCCAACTCTTGATTTCCAATTCTGACATGTTTATGGACTAGTCATTTTGAGGGGGTCACCTAGATCTGCATTTTGCTAAAGTGTCAATCTGTTGTAAATGGCCTACTTTGCTTCTGAATATCTTGCACCCTGTTGAGTTTCATAGTTTTCCACTTTGGGAATGTGTTCCATGCATATCAGGGAACTTATGTTTCAGATCTCAGCTCATTCCAAATCCATTTGATAAGTTTTCATACTCCCCAAAGTTGGTTGTTCAGGAACTGTTTTCATCTTTGTTCTGCCTAGAAATCTGAATAGCCCAATTTGACACATTATAACTTTTCACCAGTTGATTCAATTGAGAAAATTCCTTTTGTACTATGTTCTAGTGGTCACACACTCCAATATTTCCATTTTGCAGATCTTTATGAAATCAGATGACAAGTTTTCTGGAACCATTCCATTTGTGAATCATTCTGATTTCTTGTGTTTTAAAGTGCAAAATTGCTAAGTGACCTACTTTGAGGTCTTGAAAATGTGTACTCAGTTGAAAATTTTAGATAATTGAGTTGTCCCTCATATTGAAAACATAGGAGTGTACTCACCTGAGGATTTACAGATTCCTACCAATCCATTTGTCCACTTTTCCAGAGTCTTTCCGTTTCCAAATTATTGAAGTTTCTCTGAAAATACAGAATTTAGAATTAAGTGGCATACTTTGTGGTTTCCTTATTTTCACCCAGTTCGACGTCAAACATAATTGAATGTTGATCTGCATTCTAGAACTAGGAATGAATTCATCTGAAGATTCCCAAACTTTGACCAATCTGGTAGATCACTTTTCTTTGCCGATTCCAAACCCAATTTCTACATATCTGTTGTGCTTCGGTTCAGAAAGTGTTTAGGGTGCTATTTTTGCAGTTTGGTATCAGTTGAATGGTTGATTTTCAAAGGAAGACAACTAAGGATTCATGTTCCATGTATGACATTGATTCTATGTCCACAAGTTGAGATTCTGAGGGTCTTATTTGATAACTTTTTGAATTCAGTATCAGGGGTGTTTTATGCAGATTGACAGTGCAAAACAACGTTAAGTTTGCAGAATAATCATTTTCAGTGGCTTGTAACTTTGCATGGGATGAGTGTTTTGAAATGATATCTTTTTTCATATACTCCATATAGCTGAAAGTATTACCATGATCAACAGTGGGACCTCAAGACATGAGTCTATATTTTTTGCAAAGGCTAGTTCGAATGCAATTTTTGTTGATTTCCAGTTTGAACTATGAAATTTTTTTTGAGGGGTCAACTTTGGGGATTAGTGTCTTAGTGCCAGGTGACCTCCACACTAAATGACTAGGTTTTTTGAATTAATGGCATATTCTATTGCAACCACGATGAATTTTGAAGCTCAAGGTATTGATTAACATTATTATGAGGTTGTTTCTAAAATCATTTTTCATCAGTTCGACAAGAATTTTTACAATTTGTGTTAAGTGGAGCTTAATGTTTCACCTCTTATGACATCATGTGAAGTTGTGGGGAAATAGATATGGAATTGATTCAAAGTATTATGTTGTTTAGATCATTTTTAAAATGTCTTAATACATTATTAAAGAATTGGTACAACAAGGAAACATTTCAAAATACTTTCAAAGAATGCATTGAAGGCACATTATTTCACACCATAAGTCTATGCATTCAAACATCAAAGGGAATCCATGCTGATTTTGGAAAATACTTAAACAATTCATGCCATTGAGAAAATCCAAAGACATGATGAGTAGACATATGAGGAGAGGTCAGTGCATACCAAAGACATTTTAAAAGTGTTTGAAGCAAATGCCATTGGATGATGTTAAAAACAAAGAATGGAAGGCTGCACATTGGAGAACATTGAAGGAGATTATGCATTGGAGGAGAGTGCTACACAAATTTGAGAAGAAGAAGCCACACATTGAATAAAGAAACAATGTTTTAAAAAGAAAAAACACGGATTCGCAGAAACAAAAAACATTGTCATATTGCAGGGGGCATAACTTTTTATTCAACCGTTGGATTGAGCCCATTTTTGGATATGTTGTCACAAATCTAATTCTCTAGATTCTCAATAGAGCGATTTTTCAAATTCTTCCTGTTTCGCAAGATACAGTTGCCTATGTGTAGCATTGTCTAAACTGCCCATAAAGAAACTCAAAGAGACATTATCCCACATTTGTTGGGCAGTGGTATTTTTTGACATTTATATACTCCAACACACAGTATATGAAATAAGAAAGAGAGCCTAGAGGCTCTTGGTGAGCTCTTGAGGGCTAGAGGAATGAAGGCATGGATTGTACATAGTATCTTGTGATGAATTTCAAAAATGCCTTTGAAACATGAGACCCATTATCCCACATTCATCCGGGGAAGGAATTTCGAAGTCTTTATATGCAAAAACATAAACATAGTAATTTGAAGGAAGAAGAAGGGGCTATCTGTGTGCACCCAGTCATCCGACCACCTCAATTTTCATGCTCAAAAAATGAAGGTAAACAAATTTTGACGAAAATAGACACTGTATGTTGGTCGCATGGTCGTGAGAAGGACCCAGTCGCTCAGTCAGGAGGCAAATTGAAGATGACTACCAGGATTCAGAGACTTGGTGACTGACCGCTAGTAGTTAGTCACCCAGTCGCGAGATGTTAGCCACCCAAGGAGATAACTGTCGAGACTTGGTGACTAACTGCTAGCGGTTAGTCACGAAGTAGTCGAGTGCCAGAGTTGACTACTGCGACATAGAGATAGATGTTGGTCGTGTGGTTGCCAGATGGGAATTAGCCGCTAGATGCTAGTCGCGAGGTCACCTAGGGTTGACGGATGAGGTAAAATTTTCTCGCGAGTGTGAGACTAAGGTTGGTCGCATGGTCGCTAGATTCAACTGTGGTTAGCGAAAATACTCAGAGACTTAGAGACAAAGGAAGAAGGCTAACCAGGGTTAAAGGCATAGTCAAAGAGCAGTTTAGAGCAGCCAGTCCACATGTGACACATGTCAAAATCTGGTGATTTTTGGGCCAAATATGCATAAATGTGAGGATTTCAAGGACTCTAAAATATGCACACGATTAATTTTAAAGGGAATTTCATAGTTTTTATTGCTAAATCTTTAAATGTTTATTCCCAGAGGTTTTTTAAGACAGTTGAAGTCAGGGGTTTTTGCAGAAAGATCAAACTTGGGGATGACAAATAAAGGTTAAATTTGCATATACAGGAACGAATATATTTATTTGTTTTTAAAAGACTTGACAGATGAATTTATGGGAAGATATTTATCAAAGGATAAATCAGATTTTCAAAGGCAAATAGTATCAGATTTCAAAGATGTTTTGCAGAGGATGGGTTTAGATTTTGAACAGACAAGTGGATTCAAATATAGACAAAGTAAATCAGATTTCTTAGAGCTTTCTGGGATGATTTTATGAGAAGATATTTTCAAAGGGGGATATGACTGGATTTCAAAGATATTTTTCAGATGAGATCAGATTTGGTGGACTTTTCAGTGGAAGAATGAAAGAGATATTTTGAAGATAAAGTCAGATATTTTCTGAGACAGATGGAGTCAATTATTAAAGATATATCACATATTTTTAAGACTTGGAAAGATGAGTAAAATATTATATTTGAGGAGAGACAGATGTCAATTTCTCAGGAAGATTAGGGTTTCTTCTCTTCTTATTTATTCTCCTCTCTTTTCTGTTAGAATGGTTCTGATTTCAGGTTCCTATTTTTTGGTTCCTGTGGAGGTTCCTGGTCTTTGTCTTGTTCCTATCTTTGTCTTGTTTAGTACAAGTTACCATTTGGTTTGGAGATTTTATTTGTAATGCATACTTCTTTTTCATGTTTACTTCTTGTGTTATTGTCTGGATATTTAGAAACAACTTGGATTAATGAGAATACAGTGTAGTTCCTATTCATTATTGTCTTGTCTCTTTTAGTTGTGGTTTATGCTCTAGTATAGTTCATTTGTAAGGCATCTAAAATATACCTACTACAAGGTAGTGTGTCTAATCATTTGTGAGTCTTTCTCAAGGAGAGAGTTAAATTTTGTAAATGATTTCAGAGAGTACGACATAGTTGTGAAGATATGATGAAGAAGTATTGAGTTGAGTAGATTGTTTGTAAGGCATCCAATTTGGATTGTATGATGTTTGGAAGGCATTCTTCAGTATTGCATTAGTTTCTTATTGCTAACATATGTTTTCATTGACTCTTTGCCCAAGGAATAGGCAGTGATCTAGGGTTTGCTGAGCAAGTGTTTTCTCCATTCAGTCATACACAAATTAATCAATTTCATCTAGTTTTTAGAACAAATGAGCTAAACTCATTAAGGACTTATGTCAGCAGGACAATGTCCACTTTGTTGATTCTTTAGAGAGTGAATCATTAGGTTATCCCTCCTAAAATCAAAAGGAAGAAGGATGCAAATCCTTGACTCATTGGTTTATGTTCTGAAAACCATAGCCTAGCTTATAGTACTCTATTTTAAGTTAGTCATTGCAATCTCTAAAGTGTTCTATAAGTTGTTATAGTGAGGTTTTTGGTTCATACCCAGTGAATGAAATAATCCACCAAATACATAGACTGAGATATCAGTAATTTTTAAAAGGTAAAACCTGCCTAAGTTTGTGGAGCTTAGAAACGAAGAAGGATGTTATCCAATCCTTAGAAATTAGCCTTTCTCTTGCCTAAAAGAGGTTGCATTCAAGTATATAAGGTATACTGTCATTATTAGGTAAGTATTGCAAGAAAAAATGCTAACAATGGGACCGAGGATGGATCAGATCAAATGGTGATGCATGATGATGGATGGAAAATAAATTAATGAAGACAGATTGATATCTGACGCTAATGTGCTACCACATGATGGAAATATGAGAAGAAGTTATGCACTGTGCGGTCATGAAATTCATGAATCATGTCTAGTTTGGTGATAAGGTAAAGAGTGTGGAGCCTATGTCAGAGAAGGTATATAGGTGGTTCTGAGGACCAGTGGGATGTTTCCATTTGAATGTCAACAAGGTTTGACCAGGAAAAGTAACTTTCTTTTTTGCTAAAGTTCCCGGATAACTTAAAGTGCATCAATGGTCACATTTTAAAGTGCAAAATGATCTTAATCTCTATCGTTGATATGCTTCACGCTAGAGGATTTAGCCATTGTGGTGAATATTTTAAAATTTTAAGTCTTTTTGTGTATTTTCCCACAGTGTCATGTTCTCATACTTGTAGGCAAGTGGCTCGAGGTTTCTTTTAGCCCATGACTGTCTTAATGGCATCATTTTTTTGTCTGGGGTTATGTTTTGTGGGTCTGAATGCATTCAATGTAGTATAGTGGTCTCTTAGATCCCTGATTTCTTCCTTTTTAGGATGTCCTTTTCCATGCTTGGATTTTTCTGCATTTATGTGGTTGGACCTTTGCTTGTAATTTGGAAAGTGGGTCGTCAGGATAGATCTTTGAGGTGATATTTTGGAGAAAGATCATATTGATGAGATATGATTGAATTTATGAATTGATAGACAGTGGTTAGAACCCTATATTAGGGTTTTCATCTTCCTATTTAAGGCTTTCCTTTCTCTGTTATAAAGGTTCCAAAATTTTGAGTCCCAGGGATATATCAGATTTGGTATCGGATTGTATTTCATGCTTAAATAGATACTTTTGACCTTTTGTAGATTATTGAGTGGTGTAGTTATTCAGTCTTATTGTTATAGATTTGGATTCATTATAATTAATACATTGTCTTAGTTTGAAGTCTCTCCTTGGATTTTTTTGTTCAATTTTTGGATTTTCTTATCCAATACATAGAGTTATCTATGTGTATGTTTCGTTCCATATTTATGATTTAGGATAAGATTAAAACTACTTTGGGGGAAATATAGATTCATTTGATGTATATGCATTGGGATCTTATAAGCAAGTGTGTGATCTAAGATACATGTGTTTATGGATGTGAATCCTTGCCAATAGGTTGTCTGTCTATTTCAATTATTTGGATTGAATAAGTTTCCCAATAGATAAGGTGCTGGTCAAAATCTTTTCTATTCTTTGTTGATGCATTTCTAATAGTGTTTGGTAATGTCCTACAAGTTTACATCAAAACCATTGATTATTCATTTTCATATCCTATGGTTGTTAGTTGTATGTCCTACTCTATAATAGAGAGTCAATGAATGCCTGGTTAGTATTTAGAAATTTCTTACCATCATCTGCTGTTGTAATCCAGAGTGTTGAAGAGTTGTAAAGAGTTATATGTTATCTGGATTAGGTGCACCCACCTTTGTTTTGTAGAGCCAAAAGTGTATAGGGCAGTCTTGTCCCTATATTTGGTTCAATTGTCTTACAGAGCTCCCATACTTGGAGCTAACCACTCCTAACATCAGTGTTAAGGAATATTGGTAGCTTTAGATAGCATAAACATTTTCAAACACCAAAAAAATGGTGACTCTACTAGGGAAGATTATAGAATAGTGTCCTAACTGACCAGTTAGTTGAGCATTGGAAGTATAGAGTACCTTGTGTTCTATGAGTGTTGAACCTACTATTTTCATTCAGGTAAATTGTTATATTTTCCCAACTTGTTGGGTTGCGACTCTGAGTTTTCTCTGCAGAAGTGCATATTAACACTTTTCAATTTACATACACTTTCTTGATATGAGTCATAGGAACACTAGAGCTTGGGTGAAGAGACATCCTGAATACAAGATGGAGGATGAGTTTCCAACTACCTCTAAGGCTATTTATCCAAGAAAATGAAAGAGAAATAGAACTGTTCCTCAAAGTGAGAGACAAGTGGAGAACACAAGAATAGAAGAACAAATATAGCAAAGTTAGGAAGGTAATGCATCAAAGTATGAAGAGGCAGCTGATTTGGGATTGGGTGCTTATGAATATTATCACTCACCTAGTGAGAAGGAGATAGAAAAATCTAATACCACTCTCCCTGATTCTGATAGTGTAGCATAAGAGATTGTTGAATTAGATAGGAGAATCCATGAGAAGATTTCCATCGCATAGAGAAGAGAGAAATAAAAGGAATATAAGATCATACATGACCAAAGTCTACTTGAGAAAAATAAATGGCAATTGCAGAGGTTGGAAGCACTGAATCAGGTTAATGAACCTGAACAAGTTGAAGAGGAACCTATCATCCAACTAGTGGCTGTTGTCCAAGGACCAAAGAATAAGGGCAAGAAAAAGATGACAAGTGTTCAAATAGAGGAACTGTGAATCCCAAGGTTCCATTAGATCAGATGTCCAAGTAGGATACTGATCTAGAAAGGGCTAGAATGGAAAAATAAATTATAGCTAAGGAGCTTGAGAAGGTTGAGTTGGAGGCTGCTGCTTTATAAATGAAGAAGAAGATGGATTTCCTTAGGTATAATTATATGTCTTCTGGTGCTGAGAGAGCTACAACATCACATTTCAAGGCATCTACTTCTTGAGATGACAATCTTTTTCCAAGAAGACCAATTCATGTAGAAAGGTACAAACAATTTTCTTTCATTGATGGTCCTGGTTATCCAAATGTAGTTCCAAATGAAATTAGAGATAAACTTCCTAAGTTTGCTGGGAATAATGTTATTACTTGTGAGGTACATTTGAAAAAGTTTATTGATATGATCGATGACTATGAGATCATGCATGAGGATGTAATAATGAAATTATTTGTGCAATCTCTGTTTGAATATGCTAGGGACTAGTTTAGGGGTTTGTCTTTGGGCTCTATAGGATCTATGGATGAGTTAGAGAGTTTTTTTAAAGAACAATATGGTGATAAGAAAAATGAAGGTTTTATACTAAATGAGTTCAATAATATTAAGAAACATAAAAATGAGGATGTTGTTGAAATCAATACAAGATTTCAGAAGGCCATGCATAAATTATTCCAAGTTTTAAGGCTTGATGATAAGGTTTGTCTTTCCACTTGAATTCTTTTGATTCAAAAATGGGTTACCTCCTTAGAGAAAATAATCCTAGAACTCTCAGAGATACATTTAAAATAAAAATGAATATTGAGACAAATAGGAGAGTGTCAGGGAAGTTGGGTAGAAGAGAAGATTGGAAGCCTGCTAGAAAAGAATCGGATAGGCCTTATGCTGCTAAGCCTAAAGATGAAATAAATATGAAATAGATCTTAAGTTCCATTAAGGATTGCAAGCCTACAGAAAACAAGAATGTTAGGATTTCAAATAATGATAGAAGGCCTACTACCAATAATTTCAATAGACAACCAAGGATGTAGAACTATCCAGATACTACCCAATGGAAAGATGGGAAGCCTATATTCCTACAAAGGAATGAAAATCCTAATGGTGATACTCCTAATCCTTTGAAAATAAACTCTATCAATACATGTGATGATGTTGCATGGTGCACTACTTTCCAATCTCCACAAAGCCCTGATTATTGTGCAATTTCTCTGAACATATCTGCAAGTGAGTCGTAAAAAGAAAGAGAAGAAGAAGATGAGCTATATGATGATAGCAATTGTGCAATGAACACATCAATTTTGAGAATTGAAGAGGAACCCAATGAGGAAGGTGCAGGTAAATTTTTGTTTTCATTTGATGAGGAAGACGAAATGATCAATGACATAAGATGTAATGCTACAAGGGGAAGTGAGCCTTTGTAGTAAGAAGACCCACAAATGAATAAATTGCACAAATTACTGTAGAAATGGTTGCTCAAGTAAAGAGTAGCTACAATTTGAGAGGCAAACTATGGGAAATCTTGATGGAAGACCCTTTGGTATTTTTGTTGGATAGGCAGGAGAAAATACTGAGCAACCACTAGGAAGAGAGAGTCCTGCTGAAGGTATCAATGAAACAAAGATCAAGAAAGGTGATAAGCCTAATAATCCAATTGTTGTCCACAAGGTAAAAGTAAAGACACCAGAAATAAGTGCTTTATTTATTAATGAAAGTAACAAAAGGATTGAGCCAAGCCTTGCTACACAAGTTGAAAATGAGAATGTTATTACTTTGAAGCAAGGCATTTCTTATTTAAACTATACTCTAGTTCATATGGGGTAGTTGTTGTCACAAATCATAGTCAAGGTTCCACTCCTAGAGATGATAAGGATTGAGGAACACAAGGAAAAGACCTTGACATGGGTGAGAAGCATCTCTTCCACAAGAATGCATGAGCAGGAGGAAGTTGTGAAAATGGGAAAATCAAAGGATAAATCTGATAACAAAGTGAAAGAATCAGAGGTTATTTTTTCAAAGTTCCCTCAGGTTTTCTTAAGTACTAATCATGTGAGGACTCCTTTAGGAGTTGTAGATCCATTTTTCCTAACTCTGGTTATAAATGGTAAAAGGCTAAAGAATTGTATGATAGATTCTAGGGCATCAAATATTGTCATGCCTATAGAAATAATGAAGTCATTAGGACTGCAAGTTGATTCTCCTCATGGGAGATGTCAAGCAATTGACTCTAGAGAAGTACCTAAAATAGTTACCATTAAGGCTCTTCCTTATAGACTTGTTGCATGCCCTGAAAAGATGCTAACTATGAGTGTTCTAGTGGTGGACATCGCTCCTTAGTATGGAATGCTTTTATCAAGGAAGTGGAGTACCTCAATGGGAGGGAGTATTCAGTGTGATCTTTCATTTTCTACCTTTGATATAACTGGTCAAAGTGTCAAGGTATCTAGAGAAATAAGGACTCCTCATATGATTGAGGAGATTAGTGAAAATAATATGAACTACTTTTTAGATACTAATATTGGGTCTTTCCAAGTCCAAGATGGAAGGATGGGGTATAAAATCAACATGTGTTATTGACTAAATAAAAAGATAATATAATAGACAATAATGGCTTATGGATAATTTACTTTGATGGTGCAAGCTCAAAGGAGGGAGCATGTGCTAGAGTTCTTTTGATATCTCCTAGTGGTGAGACCTACAAGTTCTCATTATCCTTGTTATTCACATGTACTAATAATATTGCAAAGAATGATGCCTTGTTGATTGGGATAAGATTGGTTCAAGACACAACATAAAGAACCTTAGGGTTATTGGAGAATCTAAGTTAGTGATCTATCAAATAAGGTCTAAGTATGCTTCAAAGAATTAGAGACTAAGGCAGTATAAGAATGTTGTATGGGATGAACTATAAAATTTTTATGCTTTTGGTATTGACAGGATGGATAGCAATCAAAACAAGATGAAAAATTTGTTGGCCAACATTTCTCTATGGCTAGGAGATGTTACCTTTGCAGGAATTTCTAAGATTGTAGCTCAATCCAGGCCTTCTATCCCAAAATATTGAAATTTGGCAAGTTTTTGAAGATGATTTAGATGTTTTGAGAATTTTTCATTGTGAATAAGAAGTTGCAAATAAAGAGATGGACTTAAATGGTTTTGTAGAAACTATGGATGGTAAGGATACTTTTTTTGGCAAAGAGGTCCTACAACTGAGTTGAAACGGAGTTCCTAAAGGATTGGTTGTGCTTAAGAAATTTTTTGATAATAAGGAAAAGTCATATTCTACAAGGACTGTAAACAAGCCTGAGAACTTGGAGGAAGCAAATTTAGGGATAGATGAATCTCCTAAGAAGGTATACATTGGTAAGAATTTGTCTTCTAAAATCCAAGAGTTGTTGGTTAATCTTCTTAACAAGTATAAACATGTCTTTGCATGGTCTTGTGATGACTTAAAGACATACAAAGAGGACCTTTTCCAACATGAGATTTGTTTAAAAGAGGACACAAAGTGTTATAATAACTGAGGGGAGGGGGGGGGGGGTGAATCAGTGGCCTCAAAAATTAATCCAATAAATCAACCCAAAACTTTATACCACAAAAATATAAAACCTCTAGTTATCTTTAGTCCTACAAGATGTATGTCTTTATCAAATATAATATTTTTATACTGCTCGGTGTTTATACTTTTAATCCTTTCCTTAAGCTTTACCGAATAGCAATCTATCTTTTCTTAACCTTTACCAAAATATAGTAAATAACTTAATGTTTACCGATCAATCCTATTTTAGTAATGTGTAAAGAAAAACATCATAGTAATGAACTATATACACATTTCACACATGTATTTTTGATGTGGAAACCCTGTTAGAGGAAAAACCACTCGGGACCGGTAACCCAAAATTTTCACTTTTGAAGTGAGATCGGTAAAGATCCAACTTTGTTAAAGGTTACAAACACACTATTAAGTGCGACCTTGTTAGAGGATTTAAAACTAATAGTTTGTCACTTGACATCTGGCATTCACTATGGTGTCTTCATGAGAAACCTTTTGATACTCCTTGGGATGTATCTTAATATATAAAGGATGGTTGAATCCTACTCTATTAAGAGATTTTCTAAATCAATGGTTAAACTGAAATAGGATATGATATGTTCATAAATACAACTTAATCTTATAGATGATTAGATCATTTGTAAGCTCATAATACCTCTCTAATAAATGTTCTCTTCAATTCTTTTTCTCCACCTCTTTCTTCTCGGTCAATGTTGTTGCTTGTTTTCTTCTCGGTGTCTATAGAAATATTAGCTCTGCTCTTCATCTTGTATGATAAGGTCTGTATGAAGACTTCTTATATTCACTAGAACTCTCTTCAACATTCCTCTCTTCATAATGAATTAACTTTTCTCCTTTAGAGATACGATTTCACCATTTCTAAGTCCTTGTATTTCTTTTTCTTAATGTGATCTGCAAATCTCGTCATTCTTGCTTTAAAGCATGCTTTAGTTTTATCCATTAGATTTCTTCTTAACAACTAGAATAAAAAAAGATTTAAATCGCTAGCTTATCTTTAGCTTTTAATTGTTTGATGAAAACAATGTAATCAAATAGTTAACTCTATATTTAGCTCCTACCAGCTAAGTCTTTTGTCATTTATGAACTTCAGTTCTAATCGATGTTTGACTCCTTGTTTTCTCACTCTTGACTTCAGTTGTCCTTGGTCTTCTCTATCTGTCGGGGTTGTCTATCTTTAAGGAAACACTATGACCTTTAGTTCTGCTCAAGTATCACTTTGGTTTTCCTCAGTAATGCTTGCTCGGTTTACATTGTGACTCCTCTTGGGGTTCTCTATCCATCAGTGTGCACTATCCATTGGTGTTTGTTGTCACTTGGTGTATATTGAACTTTTATGCATTACTGTTAAATTACCCTTTATCTCTTTGGTTCTTTGAAGTCTTTGACAATATGTATATGACCAATCATAGTATATCAAGTTGACATCAATGAAAATACAATACATTAACTAATTTAATGTCTTGCATTAACTTTTTGCATCTTCAAACATTCAATTAGTTATAGTTCATCAATCTCTCTCTCTCTCTCTCTCTCTCTCTCTCTGGCATTGATGGCAACATACTACATACTACTAATACACTATGAAATATATCAGTTCTAGTTCATCAATCTCTACCAAACTTATTTTTCTATAACCAATGCAAATGTCTACGATAAGCTCTTCTATCTTAGATTTGATTCTTTCAGATTACTTCCTTCAGTCCCTTTACTAGATCGATCTAGCAACTTCTGATTCTATCTCTCCCTTTGTTGTACAATCTCTTCTCCCTTTTCTTGATAGATATGCAGTGTTAACTTTTCCAATTCTCTCCCCTAGATGGATGCTTCTTTGAATCTTTCTCTGATGTTTTCTCTCCCTTTGACTATTCCTCTCCTTGAAGGATAATTCTATTTATATCTATTTTTCCTTTGACTACCTCTGATAGATATTTCATATGGATATAATCTCTCCCTTTGACAGCAATGCCAAACTAAATCTCTCTCTCTTTTTTTATAATATATTCTTTGAATTTCTTCTCCATCAGGATTTTATCTCTGCAGTAGCCAACATTTTTCTTCAGTGTTTGGTGCAGATAAGTGTCTTGTTGTGTACTAATATATCTTTTCATTCCATCTATTTTCTTGCATCAACATGAATTATCTTCTAATTATGTGTAGGCTTATGCAGCCTCCTAGTTAGCTTAGTGACCAATAGACAAGGGTTGGAACCCTAGTCTCTTTCTCAAGTACTCAAATGTATCTTTAGGCAATAGTTTGTGAATATGTCTGCTAATTGTTCCTTGGATTAAACATATTTTAGTATAAGCTCTTTCTCTTATGCTTGTTCCCATAAGTAATGATACTTGATAGCAATGTACTTTGTCTTAGCATGCATGACAGGGTTCTTGATATGTTTATTGTACTAGTATTATCACAATAGATAATCACTAGTTCAATAATTTTCATATTCATACCTTCCAGTAATTGTTTCATCCATGCAATGTTAGAGAAATTTGCAGCAACAACCACATATTCTGCTTCTGTAGTAGATTGTGAGATGCATCCTTGATTCTTACTTATCCATGTGACAAGTCTGTCACCCATAAAGAATGCTCCTCCTATTGTTCTCTTTCTATCATCTAAGTTTCCAGCCCAATCAACATCTGCATAGACTTGAAGCTCAAATTTGCCTTCTCTTTTATACCATAAGCCATAGTCTTAGGTATTCTTTGTTAGAATAGTCCCAAAGGATAACTGAGAGGGGGGGGGGGTGAATCAGTTATCAGTTACTTAAGTCCTTTTGTTCACTTCTTCTACTTTAGTATACAACAAATCAGATAACATAGTACTCAACACACAATTTGATTACGGGGAAACCAAATGGTAAAAACCCCGGTGGGAATTAGCACCCACAATAATCTATACTTGTTTGTAGTTGATGAAGGGGACTCCCCTTAATACCACAAGTACACGATAGAAACAAAGAGAAACAACAAAAATTTGCAAGAATAGAAAATGGGCTTCTTATTATCTCCACAAATGTGGAATTACCACCTTTCAGAATTACAATATGCAAAGCCACATGGGCATTCCCTTACAATATTCTGTAGGACAAAGCCTCGAATTATTACTCAGATCCACCCAGAACTGCCCTAGACAACACTACGGGCCTTCTTTATATAGGCAATTTCCACCGCCTGAGAAGGTTCCATAAATCTAGCCATTAAGGCCGACTACCCTTAACATTTAATTATTTTTCACTTTTATTACAAAAAGGTTGGCTTTAAATATTTACAAAATATGAGATTAGGTAGCCCAACTTCCGAAAACCATAACTTTTGAACCGTAGCTCTGTTTGGCTATTATAACCACTTTTCAGAAATGGGAGATCATGATCTATAGTGCCTGACTGGAAAAGTGCAAGTCAGCCGTGGGTTCAACCTCGATCTAGAGCCTCTAAGGTCCTAAAAATTGAGCTCAAAGATTTTGCACCCTAAAATCTCAACAGTAAATCCTTAATAACTTCGCCAATACAGATGATCTGGCAATGAAATTTAACTGGCATT
>MU223777.1:771341-783780 GCA_018584345.1 Thuja plicata | reverse complement strand
TGTTTCAAAACAAATGTATAACTCTGCAAAAATTCAACCCATTTCAAATGCCTTTGATTCAACTTTCCTTGACTATTCAAATATTGCAAAGCTTGATGATCAGTATACAAAACAAACTCCTTATGAAGCAGACAATGTCTCCACTTCTTTAATGCCTAAACTATAGCATAAAATTCCTGATCATAAACAGAATACTTTCTCTTGGCATCATTTAACTTCTCACTAAAATAAGAAACAGGTTTACCTTCTTAGCTCATAACAGCTCCTATTGCAGTACCACTAGCATCACAATCTACTTGAAAAACCTTATTAAAATCTGGGAGTGCTAGAACAGGCTGTTCTGTAACTTTTTGCTTCAACAATTCAAAACTCTTTTCTTCCCTGTTAGTCCACTTAAACTCTTTTCTATCCCCTCTCATTGTTTCAGTCAAGGGTCCACAAATACTGCTAAAATTTTTGATAAACTTTCTGTAAAATCTAGCTAGACCATGAAAAGATCTTACCTTAGTAGAACTGCTTGGGGTAGGCCATTCAAGGATAGCCTGTACCTTTTCTGGGTCCATTTTTAGACCTTCTTCTCAAATACACTAACTCCTTCTTCACAAAACTGCACTTCTTCAAATTTATCAATAATTTTTCTTCTCTCAGCTTCTTAAATACCATACGAATATGCATCACATGCTCCTCCAATGTCTTACTAAAGATCAAAATATCATCTAAGTAAACAATTACAAACTTACCCAGAAATTCTTTCAGAACCTCATTCATGAGCCGCATGAAAGTGCTCGGTGCATTGGTTAGCCCAAAAGGCATGACTAACCACTCGTACAATCCTTCCTTTATCTTGAAGGTAGTCTTCCATTCATCACCTTCTCTAATCTGAATCTGATGATATCCACTCTTCAGATCTATCTTTGAGAAATACACAGCTCCACTGAAACATTCCATAATATCATCCATTCATGGCAATGGAAACCTGTACTTGATTGTGATCTTGTTTATTTCCCTAGAGTCTGTACACATCCTCCACTGTCCATTCTTTTTTGGTGCTAATACCTCTAGTATAGCATAGGGACTCAGACTCTCACAGATCAATCCTTTCTGCAGCAACTCATGTACTTGTCTATTTAAATCCTCATTTTCTACAGGTGTCATTTTGTGTGCTGCCTTATTCGGAAAACTCACTCCTAGAATCAATTCCATCTAATGACTGATCTTCCTGACTGGTGGTAATCAATCAAGCACATTATTGGATACAATATCTTGAAATTCATTCAACAAATTTGTAACTTCTACAGGAACATCTTCTACTTCCTCCTTACTAGCTTTTGGAATTAAAGAAAAACATACATGCTCATGCCTCATAACATCTAGAAACTTTCTTCCATCAACAAAAGTTATCCTTGCACTACCACATACCTTTTCTTCTGTGTCATTCAATGGCTTTGGCTTATGTCGCATTCCATCCTTTGTCATGGAATAGGTATTCGCATGACCATCATGTAAAGCACATCTGTCAAACTTCCATGGTCTATCCAACAACATATGACACACATCCATAGATATGATATCACACAGTATGTCATCATGGTATCTGCCAATCTTGAACTTCACAAGGCATTGTTCATTGACCATGACCTTGTGGTCATCCTGTACCCAGGCAATCTGGTATGGATGTGGGTGTTTTTGTCTCTTGAGCTTCAACTTTGTCACCATCTCTTCTGACACCAAATTGTCAGTGCTTCCACTATCAATAATCACATCATAACACTTACCCTCACATTTTCACCTGGTGTGAAATAGGCTCCTCCTTTGTTCAGGTTCATTCTCACCACTCAGCAGGACTCTTCTATTAATCAGCGTTTCTCCTCTTTTAGCATCTTCAGAATGTGATGATCTAGCATCTTCATCTACATGTGCAACTATGGCCTGGCCTTCATTTCTCCTATCTATTCTTCCTTGGCACTAACGACATTCAAATTACCTATGACCTTCTTCTCCACAGTGAAAACATGTTCCACAGAAGCCTCCTCTTTCAAATCCTTGTCCTCTTCCTCTTCCTCTCTGATCTCTATTATTTTGATCTTGGAAATGATTGGAATTGTTTCCTTAGTGATTTTTACTGTTACTTGCCTCATCCTTCTCTTTTAGATCTTTAGTTCAGCCACCATATGACCATCCACCTGATCTTCCACCACAACCTCTTCCATTTTGCCTGCTCTTAAACTTCTTGTTCAACTTTTCTTCTACTTTCAGGGCAAACTAGTATGCCTCCTCAATACTGTTCATTCAAACTAGATTCAACTCTTCCTAAATGCTCAACCTCAACCCATTAAGGTACTGGGCAAATTTCTCCTTGTCAGCTTTTACATGGCCTATTCAGATGAGGATTTGATAGAACTCCTCGGTATACTCTTGGACAGATTTTCCTGCTTGCTTCAAACTTTGCATTTTCTTTAGTAGGTCAAGCTCATAATCAACAGGAATGAACTGTCACTTCAACTTATCCACCATCCAATCCCATCTTGTGATTTTATCCTTTCCTCTTCAATTTTGCTCCAATTGGATCTCCTGCCACCAGAGCTTCGGATGACCCTTCAGTCTGGCCTTCGCAAACTTGACCCGATCAGGATCCTCAATATCTTCATACTCGAAATATTCTTCACATTCGTTGATCCAGTCAATCAACTCCTCTGGGTTAATATTCCCTAAAAATGTAGGAACCTCAATCTTAGGTCTTTTCCCAATCTTGGAAATGGCTCAGAAAAGCCTTTCTTCTTCTGGATTCAAAACTTCAACTTCTTCTTGATCATCATTTCCTTCTTCGGCTTCATCCTCACTTTCGTTTCTAACATTAAGATTCATTCCTATTTGAATCTCTTCTTGTAATGCTCGCACTTGTCTCTGGAGCTCTCTAACCTCAGGTGTTACAACACCAGCTCTTCCACCACGTTCCCTTCGTGGAGGCATTTTTGCGATGCACACTGAAACCCTAACCACGGTCCTGGTGCAAACTACCTCACAGTCGGCGATCTGTTTACACACTTAGGAACTTCTCACTCTGATACCACTTGATGAAGGGGACTCCCCTTAATACCACAAGTACATGATAGAAACAAAGAGAAACAACAACAATTTGCAAGAACAGAAAATGGGCTTCTTATTATCTCCACAAATGTGGAATTACCAACTTTTAGAATTATAATATGCAAAGCCACATGGGCATTCCCCTTACAATATTCTGTAGGACAAAGCCTCAAATTATTACTCAGATCCACCCAGAACTACCCTAGACAACACTACGGGCCTTCTTTATATAGGCAATTTCCACCGCCTGAGAAGGTTCCAGAAATCTAGCCATTAAGGCTGACTTCCCTTAACATTTAATTATTTTTCACTTTTATTACAAAAAGGTCGGTTTTAAATATTTACAAAATATGAGATTAGGTAGCCCAACTTCCGGAAACCATAACTTTTGAATAGTAGCTCTGTTTGGCTATTATAACCTCTTTTCGAAAATGGGGGATCATGATCTACAGTGTTTCTCTAGCAAAGTGCAAGTCAGCTAGGGGTTCAACCTCGATCTGGAGCCTCTAAGGTCCTGAAAATTGAGCTCAAAGATTTTGGACCCTAAAATCTCAACAGTAAATCCTTAATAACTTTTCCAATACATATGATCTGGCAATGAAATTTAACTGGCATTCTTATATGACTAAGATGAAACTTCACCTAGAAAATTAGAATATTCTGAGTTCAAATGACCAACTTACTAAAAATAGTAACTTTCCAAATATAGCAACTTTGTACAAAATAGCCCTTATTGAATAGAAAAACATATATTTTTGGGTGATGCAAGATTGCCCTTACACCCAGGATGCTCTTGCATCAGTAGTAATCCTTGTTTGAAGATATTTCAACCCTGTTAGGAGTTGTACAATACAATGCAATAAGTATAGTGACTTGGTTAAGGCTCACACCCTGTTAGGAGTCTTTTACAAATAACCCTGTTAGGGGTGGTGGACTCACTGTCCAAAATCTCACTACTTGATGGTGAAGGCTACAGCCTTCTGTATAATAGATATGCACTATATCTGATGATGAAATATAGAGTAGACCTGCTATCTTGATTAGCTCTAGTGTATTACAATCTTTCACTTCTTCTTCACATAGATCCTTGATGAATGAACCAACTCTGATAATCTACTTTGTACATCTTTCTTTACATTTCGTATCATTCACACTTGGCGTATCACAATTGAACTATTATAAGTATCTTCTCCAAATTAGATGGTCATGTTGGCTCTTAGAAACACTTCATCAATATATTAGTCAACTTAACTAAGCATGCAAACAATATTAAGTCTACACAAGTCAATGTTGAACAGACGTGATGCTCCACTAAGTCGACCTCACCAATTTAACCATAACTTTGCAATAATCTTGAAACACGTTTGGCACCTTTAGATTTATATCATCAACTCATAATTAATCATGCATATACACATGCATAGCCTTAAGATAGGTGCAACTCATGAGACACATTATATACATCGGCCCTAAATTGTTATACATCTAGAGCTGTAACTGCTAATAACAAAATTGCATAAATTTACTGAAACATCATATATGGGTCTGTGTGTATGAACATGACATAATAAACATGTCAAAAACATGTAGCTATGCATGCAAGTCTTCATGTCATCATTCACATAAGTTCATATAGAATTACTACTATGTATTATATGTTGTCATCAATGACAAACATACAATCAATCAACTTCTCTGAATCAAATCTCCAACAATCTCCCCATTTGACATTGATGGAAACATATGATATCAAAAACATCCTATGTTCATGGTGTCCCCTTTATTTTACAATCTTCTCAATATCCTCATCAAGGATTTCTCTAAACTGCTATAGTTCCTCTATCTATGTTTTTATTCCATCTATATACTCCCCTAGAGTATATGCTCCCCCTAAGTACATAATCCTTCTTACTATATACTCCCCCTTTGACATCAATGGAAAAGGGAACCATAGTCCTTTAGGCACAGGTACTACTCTAGAAGTAGAGTAGTGAACCATTCATCAGTCACTTAATGACTGATGTCTTTGCTACTTCTTCTAAATAGATTTAGGAGAGGGAATTACTCCCAACTTCTCTCTAAGATGCTCAAAAGTATCCTTTGATAAGGGCTTTGTGAAAACATATACCATATATTCTTTGGTGTTCACATAGTCCAATTTAACTTCTTTGTCTGCAACTTTTTCTCTTAAGAAATGGTACTTGATCTCTATGTGTTTTGTCTTTGCATGCATGACAGGGTTCTTAGACATGTTGATAGTGCTAGTATTATCACAATGAATAACAATAGGATAATCAACCTGAATGCCAACGTCTTTAACCATCTGCTTGATCCAAACCATAGTTGAACAATTCAGTGCTACTGCAACATATTCAACTTTTGCTATTGACTGAGAAATATAGTTTTTCTTCTTGCTTATCCAAGAAACCAACCTGTCTCCAAGGAATACTGCTCCTCCTGAAGTGTTGTTTCTGTCATCAATACAACCTGCCCAATCTGCATCTGTATATACATGAAGTTTTACATTCTCTGATTTAGGATACCTTAAACCATAGCCTATAGTTCCCTTTAGATATTTGAATATCCTTTTGACTTCCATTAGGTGACTCTGCTTGGGTTCAACTACAAATCTTCCAACAATGCCAACTACATTAGATATGTCAGGTCTAGATTGAGTTAGATAAATGAGTTTACCAATCATAGATTTTTACAATGTCTTATCAACTACTGTGGAGTCATCATCTTTTGAAAGCTTGCTTCCTATTATCATGGGAGTGCATACTGGTTTACAATCATCCATCTGAAAAGTCTTTAGTATTTATTTCACATATTTAGACTGATTAATGAATATACCTTTATCTGTTTGCTTTACATTTAATCCCAAAAATTATTTTATAGGACCAATCATACTCATTTCAAATTTATTCTGCATTTCTTTTGCAAATGCTTTACTGAGCTTATCATTACCCCCAAAGATAATGTCATCAACAAATATAGCAACTAACAATAATCCATTAGGTGTTTCTCTTGTGAATAGGTTATAATTTGCTGCTCCTTTCTTGAATCCAATCTTAGTAAAATAACCATCAAATCTCTCATACCAAGCTCTTGGGGCCTATTTAAGACCATAGAGTGCCTTCTTGAATTTGCATACCATGTCTGGTTCATCTAAAAGACTAAATTCTTCAGGTTGTTCAAATGTAGACTTCTTCATTCAAATCACCATTCAGAAAAGTTGATTTTACATCCATTTGATAATCTTTAAAGTCTTTGACTATTGCACATTCCAAGAACACCTTTATGGCTTCCAGTCTGCTCACAAGGGCAAATGTGTCTGTGTAGTCTATTCCTTCTCTCTACACATATTCCTTGCATACCAATCTTGTTTTGTTTCTAACCACTGTACCATCTTCATTCATTTTGTTTTTGACTACCCACTTTGTTCCAATCACATTTTTGTCACTGGGTCTGGGGACCAATTCCCATGTGTCATTTCTTATTATCTAATCTAATTCTTCTTTCATTGCATTCTTCCAATCAAAATCATTACAAGCATCTTCAACACTTAAGGTTTCAATCTGTGATAGTAAACATACCTCTTCATCCACTGCTAGAATTTTTGCTATTGATTTGGTCAAAACACTGTTGCTCTGATCTCCAATGGTGTCATTTTTAGAGTGGTATCTAGATGTGAATTTTGGAACCATAGGTGTGTCTTCTTCTACTATAGTCTATGATTCTTCTCTACTTGATTCAGGGTCATTGCATAAGACATCGATGCAGACAAACATTTCTTCAATAACAGTGTCTTTGTTGCTAGGTCTGGATTCATCCTCAATCATAGGTGCATATTCATAGTATCTTTCTTGAACCATAAAGTTTTCATCAATCTTAACATGCATGCTTTCAATTATCTTTTTTAATCTCAAATTGAAACATCTATATGCTTTGCTTTTAGTATAATAACCAAGGAGAATACATTCATCACTTCTAGCATCAAACTTACCAACACCATCATCTCTTTTGATGTAGCACTTGCTGCCAAAGATTTTGAAGTATTTTACTGTAGGTACATTGCCAAACCAAATTTCATAGGAAGTCTTATCCATGCCTGGCCTCAATTAGGTTCTATTGATAGTATATACTAATGTGTTCACTACATCTCTCCAATAGGTGTGCGCAACTTTTCGTTCAATCATCATAGTGCGCACTGTATCAAGTGATTTTGTTCCTCCTTTCCGCAATCCCATTCTGCTGAGGGGTTCTAGGTGCACTCAATTGTCTTTTAATACCATGCTCTTCACAATAGTCATAAAACTAATTAGAGGTGAACTCTCCTCCTCCATCTGATCTAAGACATTTTAGTTTCAATCCAGATTTATTCTCAACTTTAGCTTTGAATATTTTAAACTTCTCAAAGGCTTCAGACTTCTCCTTTAAGAACGCAACCTACATCATTCTAGAAAAGTCATCAACAAAACAAATTAAGTACCTTTCTTCGTAGTATGATTTTGTTTGTGTAGGACCACACAAATCTGTATGCACTAGGTCCAATTTTTTTTTAGCTGAGTTTTGCTTGCTTTTGAAGGAATGCCTTACATGCTTTCCCATAACACATTCCCTGCATATTGTTTCAACTAGTCTTGCAATACTTGGTAGGTCTCTAATTGCCTTAACATTGTTGATATTTAATATATTATCAAAGTTGATATGAAAAAGTCTCTTGTGCCATAACCAACTGTCATCAACCCTTGCAACAAAACAACTTACATAAGAATTAAGCTGAAAAATATTACCTTTTGTTTTGGATCTTGATGCAATAATGTCTCCATCCTTGTTTTTAATGATGCACTTATTGTCCTTGAACTCTAAATGATAACCTTTGTCAAGTAGCTATCCAACACTCAGCAAGTTATGATGTAATCCATCAACATATAGAACACCATCTGTTTTATTATTTCCATCCAAAGTGATAGAACCTCTACCTATGATAGGTTTAGGAGTGTTATCTCCAAATCTAACCATACCACCTTTGTACTTTTCTAATTGAAAAAATATATCTTTGTCACCTGTCATATGATGAGAGCATCCACTGTCAATGATCCAATCATTTTTTATGTTTGCTTTGGAAATTAAGGCTAGTTCTTATTCTTCCTTTTCATCTACAATGTCCATTTCCTCAAGCATCCTTTCCATATCTCTAAGGGCAACGAATCCAATTTCATCTTCTCCTAAATCTTCATTGGTTACACCTTCTTCAGCATGATAACATTCCCTCTTATATTTGGATTTGTAATCAGATCTAAACTTCTTGACTCTTGTGGGGAATTTAGATGCAAAGTGACCTATCTTATTACATGAAAAACATTTGAATGGAAGTTGTCCTTCATATTTACTTTTTCCTTTATTTTCTCTTCTAGAAATCATAGCTATGATTTCTTCAAGTTCTTCATCAACTTCTTCTTTCTCATTATGACTAGAGATGTGTAAGGGTTTCTTCCATGGACTGTGGCTTTGAAAGCTGTTTCACTTTTAGGTTTAGTCTTCAATCTTGATATCTCAAATGCAGAGATTTTGCTTATTAGAGTCTCTCTCTTGAAGTTTTGTGAGAATTTCATAGTTTCCTCTAGAATAATGATCTTGTTTTCATAGTCTGATGTCAAAGTAGTTAACAACTTATCCATTATATCCTCTTCTGATATTTCACCACCATTGTTCTTGATTATGGATACTACTTCATTTATCCTTTGATTGTAAGCTCTAATGTTCTCTTCAAGTAACATCTCAAGACTATTGTATTTCTTCTTCCATGTCTTCCTACATGCATTCTTTGCTTGAACATCTCCTTCAAACATGTCTTCTCTTCTAAATATTTCCATATGTAATATGCTCTATCAATTTTCTTGATTTTAGAAACTTCACTGTCAGATAAGGTGTTGATTAGGGCTTCTTTGGCAATTGCATTATGTGTAAATATGTCCTTTTGTTTGTTGGTAGCATCATCCTTTTCAAGGTCTTTCAGAGATGGAATTACAACCTCTTGTGTGGCAATTTATAAGATCTCAAATCTAATGCACTGTAGATGTGTTATCATTTTATTTTTCCAATCCAAATAATTCTCTCCATTGAACTTAGAGTTTTCTTTTCTGAAGTAAGACATTTGATCTACCTTGAGCTGTTAGGTTTCTTCTCCATGGCACTTGGCTCTAATACCAATTGTTAGAATAGTCCCAAAGGATAACTGAGAGGGGGGGGGGGGGGGGGTGTAAATAAATTATCAGTTACTTAAGTCCTTTTGTTTACTTCTACTTTAGTATACAACAAATTAGATAACACAGTACTCAACACACAATTTGATTACAGGGAAACCAAATGGTAAAAACCTCGGTGGGAATTAGCACCCACAATAAACTATACTTGTTTGTAGTAATCCTTGTTAGAAGATATTTTAACCCTGTTAGGAGTTGTACAATACAATGCAATAAGTATAGTGACCTAGTTAAGGGTTGGACCCTTTTAGGAGTCTTTACAAATAACCCTGTTAGAGGTGGTGGACTCACTGTCCAAAAGCTCACTGCTTGATGGTGAAGGCTACAACCTTCTGTATAATAGATATGCACTATATCTGATGATGAACTATAGAGTAGACTTGCTATCTTGATCAATTCCAGTGTATTACAATCTTTCAATTCTTCTTCACATAGATCCTTGATGAATGAACCAACTCTGATAATCTGCTCTGTACATCTTTCTTTCCATTTCATATCATTCACACTTGTCGTATCACAATTGAACTTCTATATGTATCTTCTCCAAATTAGAAGGTCATGTCAACTCTTATAAACACTTCATCAATATCTTAGTCAGCTTAACTAAGCATGCAAATAATATTAAGTGTACGCAAGTCAATGATGAATAGGCATGACGCTTCACTGAGTCGGCCTCACCAATTTAACCATAACTTTGCAATCATCTTGAAACACGCTTGGCACCTTTAGATTTATATCATCAACTCATAATTAATCATGCATATACACATGCATATCCTAAAGATAGGTGCAACACATGAGACACATTATATACTTTGGCCCTAAACTGTTTTACATCCAGAAATGTAACTGCTAATAACATAATTGCATAACTTTACTGAAACATCATATCTAGGTCTGCGTGTATGAACATGACATAATAAACATGTCAAAAACATGTATCTATCCACTCAAGTCTTCATGTCATCATTCCCATAAGTTCATACAGAATTACTACTATGTATTATATGTTGTCATCAATGACAAACATACAATCAATCAACTGCTCTGAATCAAATCTCCAACATTCTTTAGATATGTTAGAATTCTTTTGACAATAGTCATGTGTGATTCCTTAGGATTAGTAGAGAATATTGCAATTATTCCAACTGAATGTGGTATATCTAGCCTAGTATGTACAACATACATGAGTTTTCCAATCATAGATCTATATAGGGTCTGATTTACCTTGGTTTACTTTTCTTCATTTGTTACCTTGCATCTGGTTTCCATAGGTGTTCCAACTGGCTTGGATTCTTCCATCTTGAATATCTTGAGAACTTCCATGATGTATTTGGATTGTGTCATGTAGATTCTTGCATCCCGTTGAAGAATCTATAAACCAATAAAGAATTTGATCTCCCCAAATATTGAGATCTCAAACTCTTTTCTCATTTTAGAAGCAAATGATTTGCATAACATATCATTACCTCCAAATATGATATCCTCAACAAATATTTCAGCAATCAAAATGTTATCATCAGTATCTTCTTTTAAATATAGATTATTGTTTCACTTGTTCTTACAAATCCAATACTTATGAGATAGGAGTGAAGTCTTTCATACCATGCTCTCGGTGCTTGTTTCAATCCATATAAGGCTTTGTGTAGTCTACAAACCATGTTTCTCTTGCCAGGATCAACAAACCCTTATGTTTTTTCAATGTATACTTCTTCTTCTAGTATTCCATTTAGGAATGCATATTTGACATCCATCTGGTATACCTTGAATCTTTTTTAAGTAGCATAAGAACGTAAAATTATGAATCCTTCTAGTCTAGGAATGGGTACAAAGGTTTCTGTATAGTCAATACCTTCTTCTTGTGCATACCCTTTGCATACTAATCTTGCTTTGTTCTGTGTGACTTCTCCATTCTCATTTAGCTTGTTTCTGAATATCCATTTGGTACCAATAGAATTCTTGTCATTCGGTCCAGGTACTAATGTATATTTTCTATTATTCTCAATCTTCTCTATCTCTTCATTCAAAACACTCACCCATTCTTTATTTTTAAGTGTAGTATTAATAAATTTAGTCTCAAAATCACAAATTAAACATCTAGTGTTCAGATACTTACTTCTTGTTCTCATTCCAAACTTTTTGTCTCCTATGATCTAGTCCTTTAAATGATATTTTTTGATATACTTGGAAAGTAATGGTTCATCTCTTTGTTCATCATTTTTATCATCATCTTTACCTTCATTTTTATCTCCATCACTCGGTACATCATTTTGAGAAATTTCTTGATTTTTGGTGTTTGCAGCCTGATGCTCGAGTGCATTATTTTGTTGCTCGAGAGTGATACACTATTTCTCAGGAAGAGTGTTAGGTTCTTCACTATAGGAAAACCTATTGTAGTTGTGTGTAAAATTAAACCTTCATGAAATTAATATTAAGAGCAACAATTCTATGGAAAGATAATACAAATTAATCAAAGAATTGAAGCTAAAAATCTATATCATCTCATGGTTCTCTATCCAAGCATTGTTAAGAGAGCTCTCAGGCTTAATCTCTCTTAAGGACAATCCTAGAATGAGAAATGAATGTTAAACTATTGCTCAAAGTCTAGCTTAGAATGCTTAAAATGCTCAAAATGCTCCAAGATATGTGAGAAAACAACAAATGCTCCTAAACATGATATACTAAATGTTATGCAAACGCTGAAATACTCTCAAAAGCTCTCCAATGCTCAAAAATGCTCTCCATATGCCTATAGTAAGGATGCTTTTTCTCTTGAAATTATTGGATCCCAAATACAAAGGAAATGGCTTGTATTTGTAGCATTTTCCCAAGGGTAGGGGGTAGAGTGAGTTGATCATGATCAAAGTTTGGTTAAGTCAAAAAATTTGAGGTGTTCTCAAATGGAGGGAAAATTGGTTGGTTGTCTCAAAGATATTAGGAATTAAATGACTCAATAATTTAATTAAATTAGCCATGGAAGGGTGATTGGGTTGGTTTTAATCTTTTTGATTTGAACTATACAATTGAAAAATCAATTGCATAATTTGATTAATCCCTTTAGGCTTGAATTTAATTATTTGATT
>MU223777.1:704249-747613 GCA_018584345.1 Thuja plicata | reverse complement strand
AGTTAAGTAAGTGATTTGTACAGTTGGCAAGAAGATAACTATGAGATAAATCAGGAGTTAAAGCCATAAATCAATTTGGCTGGATTATTTTTCACGCCAAGAATCAAGAACCTAGAATTAAGGAAAATCATGTCTATTTAAGAGACAAGCATAATTCATTCTCTATGTGGTCCATAAGTAATCAGATACATGGGGGAGTGAACTGATAGAAGATGATGAAGATAAATTGATGAAGGATTAACTTCATACAGTCCTGATCAATCAAGCTAAGGGAGAGCTAAAGAATTTTGCAGACACTGACAGATAGAAAATCACAACATCATAGAGTAGCAAGAGTTAAGTACAAAGGAATTATATTGATACATTGATCAATATTATAAGTAAATAGATCTGAAAATCTGCAATTTAGTTGCATTAGAAACATGCCATTTTGTTTCAGTTTAACCATTGAAGCATTAAGTCTCTTAACAGAGCAGGACTTAATAGTCTTTTGTAACTGAGGTATATCCTAATAGATTACTAGAAGGTTGACTCATGATAGTAGCACTGGTCTTAACTAAAGCCTATTGATAGTCTAAGAAGGAGGCTGATTCAAGGATGGTAGTAAGATTTGCATAAAACCTATTGACAGTCATGAGACTGATTCAAGGATGGTAGCGTAGATGTCAGATACTTAGTGACAACCTATGTATTGAAAATCCTCTAACAAGGTCACACTTAGTAGTGTGTTTGTAACCTTTAATAGGGTTGGCTCCTAACAGGGCTCACTTTAGAAGAGTGAAAATTTGGGGTACCGGTCCCAGTGGTTTTTTTCCCTTAACAGGGTTTCCACGTTAAAATCCTTGTGTTATGTGTGTATGATTTATTACTTTATTATTTTACATTCTACATATGCATTTATGGATTGACTAGTATACTCTGCATATTTAATGAGTATCGGTAAATACAGTTTACTGCTTATCGATTATCAAGAAGAATAAGGATAGACAAGGTAAACCGATAGACAATCATTTGTTTCAATAATTTCAAAGGCATACATCTTGTAGGGACTAAATAATTTGAGAAGTATTGACTGATAGATTAAATTGGATAAATTTGTAAGGCCACTGATTCACTCCCCCCTCTTAGTTATTACTAACAAGATCTATATGACCAAATGGAAAAGACATCCTCGGTTCTGTTTCTTTGATGGGTTCGTGTAAGGGTTTTGCATAAAAAGGATCACCTAGGAAGGGACACTCTTGTCTCAGATAAGATCCGTCTGGTTGTAGGGTAGTCTTGATGTAATGGGATTGAGTAAAAACTGACATTAACATATGTCAAATGAAGATCTTAGGTTTCAAACTCGCTTAAATGATCAATCCGTGAATAAATTTGCAAAACGCCCAATAATGACAGATTCTGATCAAGTTAGGTAATCACAGTGATAGAACGTCCAAAAGGGTATCCAAAAATTAAACTTTCTTATTTTCAATCCTTCGGTAGATACCCATTGTTTTCCCTTTTAAAATTCCAGCTGGCTCTTACCTATGTGTAGGTAGCCTTTAAATGTTAACACGCGGTCATTGGAAAACTTGTACACGGTGCTCTATAGTTGGCAGGCAGCATTTGTCTATTGATAGACAGTTTTGAAATATGTATACATGGTAATTTCTAGTAGCATATGCGGTTGTTTAATACTTTCAAGTGGCATTTTAAGATTGACAAGTGGCCAAGTTTTGTTTGTAAGCGGCTCTAAAATGATGATATGTGACGCTTTGTTGATCAAAGTTGATTTTATCAATTTTATTGGTATTTTATGAGTTTAAAAGTTTAAAGTCTTTGATCAGATTTATCAAAAAATATTCTTGCATGAAAAAAAAACTACAAGCTCAACACACACATCAAAATTGTACCATTTTCCTAAAACCACACTAAAAGTGTATGTTCTCAGATGTTTTAACAGGTTTGCACGAGAATGTCTTCCAAGAAATCTACCTTAGCGTCAACAAATTTGGCTTTTAATCATGGCTCTACAAAGGTAGGTCTACTACTTTATGAGGTCTCAAACTATTCTGGTCTAAATCTTGACAAGATCCTTTACCCCTTTGAGGGCTTCCCACATGCACAAAAGTACAATTTTGTGCAATCCTGTAGGACTACTAGAGGAAGTGATGATGACTTGCACAAGTTTTGGTCACTTTCTGATTAAGGTAAAGTGCATTTATTTATAGTGGGTCAGACGATATTGTGGTAAAAGTGAATATCTCCCACTTTAGGTCATTCCCTCTCACCATCCTTGTAAGGAAATTCTCGGGAGGCAGGTCCTTTAAAGCTTTATTTGACTAGCACGAATATGGAAAGCAAGAAACCAAACTTAGTCCAACAAGTTTAAGAATCAGATTCACTCAAAGAGTTAAGAGCATATCCCTATTGTCTTTCTTTGTTCCAAACACCTCAAACAGATTTGTTCATTTTCAACCTCTTGACAAGGAGGTTCTTAAAACAATGAGATGTGTGGTTCAATTAATCCTTCTTTTCTTTTTACCACCCAAACTTGACACTTTTGGCTTTTTGATCAACTTCAAAAAGTTGAGAGCATATACCTAATGTCTTGTTTGGATAGAAAATAGTAAGGTGTCCCTATTTATGCTAGATTTAAATGAATTTCCACAAGTTAAGTAATGCAAGCTTGATTAGATAAGTACCTGATTTCGAAGCTAGCAAGGCTAGGCTCATTTTTGAGTGTTTTTGGCTTATTTCACTCACCTAGTGGCGATCGTTCCCACTCTGTCTCGTCCAACAAGTTATTCAGCACAAAGTGAGGCAAAGTGAAGAAAACTTGGAAAAACTCAAATGAAAAAATACCTCCTAAAAGCTCTTTTAATGAAAGATTTATCAATTAAATATTTAAAGAAGTTAGCATAAAAATCAATTACAGAGTAGGAAATTTTCATTTGTAAGAAAAAAACACCTTAATGTAGTGATCATACAAGTGTTCTTCCTCAAATAAACTCTCTAACAAATTTTTTGTATGTATTTCTTTATCATTCTTGGTTTTGATTCTTACCTCTTTGCTAGGCTTTGAGATCCTGTTCTCTGGTTTCTGCACCTTTGGGTGATTTTTCATCTGCAAGACAAAAAAACACAGAGAGTTACAACAGTGACCAAATTAATCAAAATCTGATTTAAGGCAAAAGTAATTACACGGCATTTAACAGCTAAAGGGTGGTTGTCAAATGTTCTTAAGCATAAACTAAAACTTTATACACAGCTTTTAAATCTTAACATGCGGCTCTTAAAATATCACAGGTGGCTAATTAAAATGAGCAGGCGGTACAGAAAGTGTAAAAGGCGGACAAAGATTGCTTGTAAGTGGCTATTAAAAAATCTCAGGTGGTACGCCTTATCTAGAAGGTGGCACACTTTATCTAGCAGGCTGCCCACTTTATCTAAAACACGATTGCAGAATGAAAGGCAGAGATGAATCAGGCTCTATAGGCAGTGTTTTATTGTTCATAGGTGGCTCTTAGCATCGCATAAGTGGCTCTTCTCCTTTTTTCTACAAGAAAAACACACAAACCTTATGATAGAAAGGTTAGTAAAGAGGCCTAATAGCCCCATGGTGGGCACCATTTGTGTGTGTAAAATTACACTTTCATGAAATTAAGATTAAGAACAACAATCCTATGGAAAGATAATACAAATTAATCTAAGAATTGAAACTAAAAATCTATATTGAATCTCATGGCTCTCTATCCAAGCTTTTTTAAGAGAGCTCTCAGGCTTAATCGCTCTCAGGGATAATTCTAGAATGAGAATGAATGATAAACAAATGCTCAAAGTCTAGCTTAGAATGCTTAAAATGCTCAAAATGCTCCAAGATATGTGAGAAAACAACAAATGCTCCTAAACATAATATACTAAATGTTATGCAAATGCTAAAATACTCTCAAAAGCTCTCCAAGGCTCTCAAATTCTCTCCATATGCCTATAGTAAGGATGCTTTTACTCTTGAAATTCTTGGATCCCAAACACAAAGGAAATGGCTTGTATTTATAACATTTTCCCAAGGATAGGGGTAGAGTGAGTTGATCATGATCAAAGTTTGGTTAAGTCAAAAGCTTTGAGGTGTTCCCAAATGGAGGGAAAATTGGTTGGTTGTCTCAAAGATATTAGGAATTAAATAACTCAATCATTTAATTAAAATATCCATGGAAGGGTGATTGGGTTGGTTTTAATCTTTTTTATTTGAACTATACAACTGAAAAATCAATTGTATAATTTGATTAATCCCTTTAGGCTTGAATTTAATTATTTGATTTCATGATTATTTGATGTTTTTAATTTGATTTGATTTTTTCCCATTTGATTTGATCCATTTGTTTTGCATTGAGATGATATTTGAAGGCATTTGGATGAGATTTATAGTTTAGAATGCTTGAGATACACCTGGTCAATTTTAGGTGTCTACAATAGTCTTCTGGTTCCTTTATGCTTTTATCATCATTTTTCTTAGCATATTCATCCACTTTGACATTTTCACTTTCAATGATTGTATTTAGAGGATTTGTTAAGAAATTTATAAGCCTTTCTTTTGGTAGAATAACATAGAAATATTCCTCCATCACCTTTGGATTCAATCTTTCCATTTCTATCATCTTTAAAAATATAACATTGACTTCCAAAAATTCTGAAGTAGCTTACATTTGGTGTGTGTCTATATCATAGCTCATAAGGTGTCTTATTAGTGTCTTTCTTTAATTGAACTCTGTTTAATGTGTAGACAACAATACTGATAGCTTCTCTCCATAATGTTTATGTGATGCCTTTCTTAATCATTAGTGTTCTAACACAATCAACAATGGATTTGTTCCTTCTTTCAACAATCCCATTTTGTTGTGGTTTTCTTGGTGCAAAAACCTGTCTTTGAATTCCATGCTCATTACAAAAGTTAGTGAATTCATCAAAAATAAATTCTCCTCCTCTATTTGATCTTAGACATTTTAGTTCATTTCCGCTTTGTTTTTCCACTATAGCTTTATAGCATTTAAACATCTTGAATGCTTCTGATTTCTCTTTTTAGAACATAATAGTCATCATTCTAGAATAATCATCAACTAAGAGAATGAATTATCTATTACCATAGTAGCTCTTTTTTCTCATTGGTCCACATAGGTCATTGTGGACTAGCTCTAGAATAGTATTATGTGTAGGTTTTTTTTCCTTGAAACTAGACTTTATCATTTTACCTTTTTGAAAATTCTTACACATGACATGGTCGGGGTTTTATATGCTTGGTAAGCCTCTTACTTTCCTTTTATTACTTATCCTAACCATGTTGTCAAAATTCACATGACATAACCTTTTATGCCACAACCATATGTCTTCGTTTTTAGCCATTAAAAAAGTGGTGTTAATATCATCAAGATAGAATAGGTAACCTTTTGTCTATTCACCATCTCTGATCAACCTTCCTGATTCATTAAAGATCTTTTCCTTATTGTTCTCAAATGCAACTTGGTGTCCTATGTTATTCAACTATGAAACACTCAATAGATTATAGTTAAGTCTTTTCACCCAATATGCATTTTCACATCTAATCAGATTATTCAACATTATGGTTCCTTTACCTTCAACCGAACAAGGTGAGTCATTACCCATTCTTACTGATCCACCATTATAATATTCAAAAGTTTCAAAATTTTCCTTATCTCCAGTCATGTGGTGAGTACTAGCCACTATCAATAATCTAGACATCATTTTTACTAGCCTCAGATATGAGTGAAGTTTCAACATACCTTTCCTCTTTGTCTGAATCATCCTTCATAGCAACAAATACCACCCTAATATCTACATCAAATTTGGTGTCAGTATTCTCAGCTTTGTTCTCACCCAAATAACAAGCTTTCTTTGCTTTGTCCTTGTAGTCTTGGTTGCCTCTTCTGTCAAACTATCGGTTGATTTGGTAATCTCTATTATCACTTCTGTCAAACTTTTTTTTATATGATCTTTCATCTTTTCTATCTTCTTTTCTTTTGTTAGGACACCTAGTAGCAAAGTGTCCAATCTCTTTTCAATTAAAACATACCAATGGTAATTTACCTTTGTATCTACCTTTGCCTCTCTACAATATTTTTCCCATTAGTTCTTCAATCTCATCAAGTTCTTGGTCATCACTATCACTTTCACTATCATTTCTCATAGTGTGTTTATGACTTGATTTACTTATTTTCAAAGAATATTTGAATGGAGGCTCAATAGATGGTAAGACACTGTTGTCAAAGTTATTCATCTCAAATGAAATAATTCTACCAATCAAACTATCTAGAGTAACATTGTTATTTTCTACTGCTCTCATTTCTTGTATAGCAGATACACTAAAAGCATATATAGGCATTAATGTTCTTAGAATTGGGCAAGTGACATTGACAATAAGAGATCCACCAGTGCCTATGTGTTCACTATGTTTGGTGGTGCCATTAGTTGGATGAGTAAGCGACAACTTGTGGTTGCTTTGTCCATGATAGAAGTAGAGTACATGCCAGCTACTCATGCTTGTAAGGAAGCCATTTGGCTTAAGAGACTATGTTTGGATGTTGGTGTTGATGTAGGACATATTACAATTTGTTACAACAGTCAGAGTGCTATTTGCCTTGCGAAGAATCCAACTTTCCATGCCAGAACCAAGCACATTGATGTGTGGTTTCACTTTGTGAGAGATATGGTAGATGATGGAAAGGTAAGTTTGGAGAAGGTAGATACAGTAAATAATGTTGCGGATGCATTGACAAAACCTGTGGGCATAGATAAGTTTAGATGGTGTTCAGATTCTATGGGCCTCTCGGCTTATAGAAATTAAATCCTATTATTTCCTTTGGCTCTTACAAGGTGTTCAACAAGTGGGAGAATATTAGGAATAAGGTTTGTCAACCTTGTATATTTCCTTACATTTGATATTTTCCAAATGTTGGCACTTTGGACAATGTGTAAGGTAATCATGACTAAAATGGTTATGACAGATTCCTATGACAGTCATTAATATTTGTAAGAACTAATTATGGAAGTTTTGATGATGGGTGAAGATGTGAAAGACATGTGGAAACTAATTAGTTGAGTGTTGTACACTCTTTTGCAATCGTGGGGTTCCTATTTTCTTTGAGAATGGTAAAACCATAATATAGCTGCCTTTGGAAGTTGCCCTAAAAAGAGTGAAGCACATGATATCAGCATTTTTTTAAGGTTGTGAATCTGAGAGAAGTAAGTGTATTTTTGGAATGTTTTTATGCTGCCGAATTTGTCTTCAAGTGCCGATTATCTCCTGAAAGAACTTGCATTGAAAGTGTTTTGTAAATAGTATTAGTTTTGATTAATACATTGTGCAGGTTTTGGAGTGTTGGGGTATTTTTACTAAAAGGTTTTCTCTAGGGTAAATCATTATGTTATTCTCATTTTTCTATGTATGCATGTTATTGTATTATCATTCTATAATTGCTAAGGGTTAAATCTAAATTTGCATGATCCTCTTCTCAGGAGTTTAGCATAGGGAACTATTTTCTGCACACTTAGTTTCCTCTCACTCCTCAGATAGCATTAATTGCCTCTTTGATTCTGTAGCTATACTGAGTGATGTTTTCTCCTTCTTTCATTCTTAGGTCATCAAACATTCCTCTTAGGCTTTCTGCCTTAGCTCTTAGCACATTTTTATCTCCTCCATGTACTATCTTCAATTTGTCCCACATTTTCTTTGGAGTGGAGCATGATTTGACATCTTCAAATTCGGCATCAAAGAGTGAGGAAGAAAGTTGTATCATCATAGAATTGTGTTAATGATTTTATCTCAATTAATCAAATGTTGGAGGTCCAGAAGGTAAAATAGATTCAGTATCTAAGTATTGAGTAACATCATTTCCAATACCTGATAGGTGGAGTATTATCCTACTTTGTAATGATGCAAATTTGTCCTTGTTCAACTCAAGCACATCCCTTTTTCTCATCTTGTGATATTTAGCTTGAGTCTATAAACTCCCTTTCTAATCACACAAGCTCTGATACCAATTGTTAGAATAACTTTGAGGGGGGTGAATCAGTGGTCTCAAAAATTAATCCAATAAAACCTCTAGTTATCTTAAGTCCTACAAGATGTATTCCTTTATCAAATATAATATGTGTATACTTCTCAGTGTTTATACTTTTAATCCTTTTTTGAAGATTTACTCAATAACAGTCTATATTTTCTTAAACTTTACCGAAATACAGTAAATAACTTAGTGTTTACCGATCAATCCTGTTTTAGTAATGTGTCTAGTAAAACATCAAATAAATGAACCATATACACATTTAACACATGGATTTTTAACATGGAAACCCTGTTAGGGGAAAAACCACTTGGGATCGATAACCCAAAATTTTCACTCTTCTGAAGTGAGCTCGGTGAAGAGCCAACCTTGTTAAAGGTTACAAACACACTATTAAGTGCAACCATGTTAGAGGATTTAAAACTAATATTTTTTCACTTGACATCTGGCATTCACTATTTTTTATTCATGAGAAACCTTTTGATACTCCTTAGGATGTATCTCAATATATAAAGGATGGTTAAATCCTACTTTCTTAAGAGATTTTTTAATCAATGGTTAAAATGAAATAGTATATGATCTGTTCATAAATACAACTTAATACTGTAGATGTTAAGATTTATTGTAAGCTCATAATACCTCTCTAATAAATTTTCTCTTCAATTCCTTTTCTCCACTTCTTTATGCTTAGTGAATGCTGTTGCTTCTCTATTGCTCACTGTCTGCAGAAATATTAGCTATGTTCTTCAACTTGTATGATCACATCTATTTGAAGACTTCTTATCTTCACCAGAATTCTCTTCAACCTTCCTCTCTTCATAATGAATCATCTTATCTCTTTTATAGATATTATTTCACCATTTCTAAGTCCTTTTCTTTCTTATTCTTGACATGATTTGCAAGTCTTGTCATTCTTCCTTTAAAGTATTCTTTAGTTTTATTCCGTAGATTTCTTCTTGACAAATGGAATAAAACTACCTTTAAATCTATTGCTTATCTTTAGCTTTTAACTGGTCGATGAAAAAAATGTAATCAAATAGTTAACTCTATATTTAGCTCCTTCCAGCTAAGTCTTTTTTCATTTTTGAACTTCAGTTGTGATCGGTATTTGACTCCTTGTTTTCTCGGTCTTGACTTCAGTTGTCCTCAGGCATCTCTGTCTATCAGGCTTGTCTATCCGTCGGGCAAAACTGTGACCTTTTGTTCTACTTGGGTATCACTTTGGTTTTGTTCATTAATGCTTGCTCGAGTATCTTTCTTAGTTTACACCTTGACTCTTCTCAGGTTCTCTATCCATCAGTGCACACTGTCCATTGGTGTTTGTTATCACTAGGTGTATACTAAACTTTTATGCATTATTGATAACTTAAAATTTATCTCTTTGGTTCTTTGATGTCTTTGACAATATGTATATGACCAATCATAGTATATCAAGCTAACATTAATTATAATACAATACATTAACTAATTTAATGTCTTGCATTAACTTTCTACATCTCGTTGATCATCAACTTTGTCATCTTAAAAAATTCAATCAGTTATAGTTCATCACAAATCTTTTTAGATAGAAATTAAGACCTACCAATCCCACCCTAGCAGTCAAGATACAAGAAGAATTGAAGAAGATAAGGGATGCTGGAATTATTAAATAAATAAGACATTCAATATGGGTATCAAATTTAGTACCAATAAAAAAGAAAAATGGTGATATTAGACTTTGTGTAGATTTGAGAAATGTGAACATCAATTCACTAAAGGATAACTGTGGGTTGCCCAACATAGAAGCTATGCTATAAAGAGTCACTGGATCAGAGTTGATGCCTATGTTGGAAGGATTTTTAGGGTACAATCATTTTATGGTCAAGGAATCAGAGCAGTTTAAGACTGCATTCACCACGCCATGGGGCACTTATGTGTATGTCAGAATGCCCATTGGATTGACAAATGCTAGAGAAACATTTCAAGGGGCTATAGATGTAGCATTTGCAGATTTCAAAAATATTTTTCTGTTAGTGTACCAAGATGATCTTACTTCTTATTCAGAAAAAGAGGAACAACATTGTGGTCATCTTGAGAAACTTTTTGTGAGAGCATTTGAATATGGGGTTTCATTTAACCCAAAGAAGTGTGTTTTTGGGGTAACCGAGGGAAATATTTTAGGGCATATTGCATCTAGAGATGGATTAAAGAATGATCCTGAAAGGATAGATGCTATTGACAAGATCCCTCAACCAAATAATGTCAAGGGAATTCGATCTTTCTTTGGTCAGGTAAATTTCTTAAGGAGATTTATTACTAACTTTGCTGAAACTAGTATTCCAATCTCAAGGATGATGAAGAAAGGAGCCAAAGTAGAGTGGAGCCAAAGTAATAAATCTCCTTAAGAAATTTACCTAACCAAAGAAAGATCAAATTCCCTTGACATTCTTCGGTTGAGGGATCTTGTCAATAGCATCTATCCTTTTAGGATCATTCCTTAATCCATCTCTAGACACAATACGTTTATATGTTTATATGTTTATATCAATGTTAAACTCTTAAATTTTGTTTATCCATCTATACCTCCTTCCTGACACCTCTTGTTGGACTAAAATGTCTTTCACAACTACTCCTACCAAATAACACCTAAAAGCCTTAAGAACTTTAACTAATGCATAAGCTTGTTTTTCCATTGTGTCATACTTTTATTCTACTGCTTGTAAGGACTTACTGATAAAGGAAATGGGTTGTTCAAAGCCCTCTACATTCTTTTCTAGTAACATTGCAGCAATGGTATTATAGTCCCTGAATTATTGCATACTTAACAGCCTATAATTTTACTATTCTTTTCTTGTTTTCATCCATGTCACAGGGTAACACCATCTTCTGTAAATACCCAACAATGTCCCTATACAATTCACAATAGTCCATATCACAAGTGTAGGGCCTTTGGTCTTCCTCCAATATGTTTATATGATTGGCATCCAAATTTATTTGAGCCATGAGCTTTGCAAGTCCCATACCCCTAACCAAACAAGCTATTAAGGACACTCCAGTCCTTATAACACCAGATTATAGTAAGCATTTGCAAACATTCTTCTTTGCTTCATATAATACCATTTCTCCAGTGTTACTACAAAATAATGCAGAGGGATTTGAACAACCCATTTCCTTTATCAGTAAGTCCTTACAAGAAGCATAATTAAAGTATGACACAATGGAAAAACAAGCTTATGCATTAGTTAAAGTTGTTAAGGATTTTAGGTTTAATTTGGTAGGAGAAGTTGTGAAAGACATTTTATTCCAACAAGAGGTGTTAGGAAGGAGGTGTAGATGGATAAACAAAATTCAAGAGTTTAACATTGATATACATATTACAAAACTGGTTAGGGGTATGGGAATTGTAAATCTCATGGCTCAAAGCAATTTGGATGCCAATCCTATAAACACATTGGAGGAAGACCAAAGGCCCTACATTTGTGATATGGACTATTGTGAATTGTATAGGAACATTGTTGGGTATTTACAGAAGATGGTGTTACCCCCTGACATGGATGAAAACAAGAAAAGAATAGTAAAATTGCAGGCTATTAAGTATGCAATAATTTAGGGACTATAATACCATTGCTGGAGTGTTACTAGAAAAGAATGTAGAGGGCTTTGAACAACCCATTTCCTTTATCAGTAATTCCTTACAAGTAGTAGAATTAAAGTATGACACAATGGAAAAACAAGCTTATGCATTAGTTAAAGTTCTTAAGGCTTTTAGGTGTTATTTGGTAGGAGCAGTTGTGAAAGACATTTTAGTCCAACAAGAGGTGCCAAGAAGGAGGTATAGATGGATAAACAAAATTTAAGAGGTTAACATTGATATACATATTACGAAATTGGTTAGGGGTATGGGACTTGCAAAGCTCATGGCTCAAAGAAATTTGGATGCCAATCATATAAACATATTGGAGGAAGACCAAAGGCCCTACATTTGTGATATGGACTATTTCAAATGGTATAGGGACATTGTTGGATATTTATAGAAGATGGTGTTACCCCATGACATGGATGAAAACAAGAAAAGAATAGTAAAATTGTAGGCTGTTAAGTATGCAATAAATCAGGGACAGTTATGGTGCAGGAGAAATGATGGAGTATTGCTCAAATGTGTTGACTTTGAAAGATCCAAAATCTTGATGGAAAAAATGCATAATGGTGCATGTGGAGGCCATTATATGGATAAGACTATTGCACACAATATTCTTAGGTCTGGTTTTTGGTGGCCAACTATCTTCAAGGATGCCCATAATTATGTTAAGAAATGTGATGCTTGCCAAATATTTGCAGGAAAGGTCATGTTTGGGGGAAGTCTACCCTTGAAACCTATTGTAGTTGAGGCACCTTTTTAGAAATGGGGAATGGACTTCATTGGTGAGATTGCAAACAAATCAAGTCAAGGACATTCATGGATTGTAGTAGCAACTGATTATTTTAATAAATCGGTTGAAGCAATCCCCACTAGAAAGGAAACTAGTAAAACTTTCATTTATTTCATGTTACAAAATGTCTTGACTAGATTGGATGCCCTAAGAGTATTGTGGTAGATGATGCACTATGTTTTAGATCAGAAGAGTTTAGTTCTTTCTGCTAGCAGTATGGGATCCAAATATCTTACTCATCCCCATATCACCCACAAGAGAATGGATAGGCTGAATCCAATAATAAAAGTTTGATCTAGATACTTAAGAGGATGTTGGACAAAAACAAGAAGGCTTGGGATTCAAAGTTGCAGTTGGCACTTTGGGCAGTGACAGAGTAACAGTCAACAATGAAATTGGTTGTGCACCCTTTGACTTGGTGTATGGAATTAATGCTAGGTTGCCTCAAAAAAATCTATTGTAGATGTATAAATTTGTCTAGGAATATGATGAAGAGATGGATAATGATATGAGACTCAGGATGGATGACTTGATACAACTTGATGAATCGAGGGGGGATGCACATGAAAAGAATGTTTAGTTGTAGTTGCAGTTCAAGAATCTATTTGAAAAAGGAACAACTGCCAGGAGCTTTGAAGATGATGATCTCATCTTGATGTGGAATGCCAGACTTGAGGATAATGGTAAACATGGTAAATTTGACCCTATTTGGCTTGGACCATATGTTATTGACAACAAATGGGGTACAAATTCATACATTCTTAAGGACTTTCTTGGAAATGTTCTGGAATTGCTTGTTCATGGAAAATTCTTGAAATTTTACTTCTCTTGAAGTCTCAAATCCATGAACAGTAGTTTTAATTTGGTCTCTATATTTTTTAGGATTAGGCTTTCCATCTGTTGTTTCCTACTTTCTATTTTAGGTTAGTTTTTCCTTCCATTTTTTGGGTGGTCTATTTATCCCTGAGATTGTGAATCCTTAATATGCCTACAAGAGACATATATCCCTAGTCAGAGCTACTGTTAGAGATATTTAATAAATTAGGGTTTCCATGGTATAAATAACTGAGAATGGTGAAAACACATTAAGATATGGTGTTCAGCTTACACTAATGTTTGGGAAATACTGGTGCTCAGTTTGCACTATATTGTTTGGTAAGGTTGCTCGATATTGTTCCTTAGTGATGCTGCTATTGTCGCTCGGTAATGTTGCTTGGTAATGTTGTTCAGGGTTGCTCATTTTTGTCTAATTTTTTCTTGTCTGTTGTCGCATGAGTTGATTGTAGAGGATTGTTTTGGCCTATTTTTATCCCCTTTTGGTTACCTCTATGGAATCAAAGTATTCACTTAGGTCTTTGGTCTTTGGTAATGTGTTTTGAGTTTCAAAATGCCCTAGGTCATTTATCCCACGTTGGTCATGCAGTAATGTTACTTAATGTTTTTATATCCCATCCTGTTGTAGTCAAGTGTCGAAAGGCAAGCACCTTTTCTACTGATGGTTTGTGAAGTGCTGCGGATCAGTGGTGGCCAGCTAGAAAATAAGTAGATACTTTTGGTGGGCTTGTGCTTAGGTGACGAGGTTGAGAGGATGAAAAGTGGCAGCAAGGCATGATGGTACACTCTGAGTTAGCATAGGTCCAGTCAGATCACGTAGTAGGGCAGGTGTGACATGTGGAAGGTTTGACAGGTGGTGAGCTAGGTTGCTAAGGTGGGACCGATGAAAGATAAAATCACATGGTGACATGTGGAAATGGATGGAAAATAAAGTGATGAAGGTAGATTGAGATATGATGGTAATGCACTACCGCGTGAAGGAAAGAAGACAGGAAGTTAAGAACCACACGGTTGTGAAATGCATGATGCATGTCCAGTTCGTTGATAAGGTAAAGATTGTGGGGCCTATGTCGGAGAAGGTGGACATGTGGTTCTGAGGACCAGTGGGATGTTTCCACATGAACGTCAACAAGGTTTGACCAGGAAAAGTAACTTTCTTTTTTTCTTAAGTGTCCAAATAACTTAAACTGCATCGATGGTCACGTTTTAAAGTGCAAAAGGATCTTAATATTAGCTGTTAATGTGTTTTACGCTAGAGGATTTAGGTGTTGTGGTGAATATTTTAAAATTTTAAGTTTTTTTGCGCTTTTTCCCATGGTGGCATGTTCTCAGACTTGCAGGCGAGTGGATCAAGGTTTCTTTTGGTCGATTACTGTCTTAATAGTGCCATTTGTTTATCTGGGGTTATATTTTGTGGGTATGATCCCATTCAATACAATATGGTGGTCTATTGGATCTCTAATTTATTCCTATTTTTGGATTCCTTCTGCCATGCTTGGAGTTGTCTACATTTACGTGGTTGTACCTTTGCTTGTAATTTGGAAAGTGGATCATCAAGACAAATATTTGAGGTGATCTTTCGGAGAAAGATCAGATTGGCGAGATAGGATTGTATTTATGACTTGAAAGATAGTGGTTGGAACTGTGTCCTAGGGTTTTTATCTTCCTTTTTAAGGATTTCCTTTATCTATTGTAAAGGTTCTAAATTTTTTGATCCTAAGTGTTGGCTCCAGAAGTTTGAGTCCCATAAATATATCATATTTGGTGATGAGTCTATAAAATGTTATATTTATATTCCTTTTCTATAACAGATTAACCTATGTTTACAATATATTTCCAAGTCATTTCCATACATTACCTTGATTTATGAAGCATTAACTATGATTAATGATTTATTGATTAGCATTTGTATGTCTAGATAGTTAATGCTAAATTGTGATCAAATATTATGATAAATGGTTATTATTAAATAATAAGTGTTTTGAGATGATTAACATGTTTTTTTTGAGATATTTGAGTCATTCATGCAGCTGGAAAGAAGGAGAAGCAAGTTGACACTTGTCAACATTCAGTAGTTGTTGGAAATGCAAAACAAGTCAACACCCAGTTTTAGAATAATGAGCATATCTCCCATCTTTCTTAATGAAATATAGATTTTCTTAATGATTTGGAAAGATAAAAGGAGGATCAAAAACACTTTTGATAATTTTAGTTAACTCACAATATTTAATAATAAAAACAAGTTTGAAGTTGACTGCAAAAAAAGTGGCAACAGAAAAAATAGCAAAAAAAGTCAAAAACTAGTTTCTGTAAAACAAGAGTATCTCACTCAATTCGTAATGAAATCCAAATTTTATTAATTATTTAGGAAAAGGAAAAGGAAAAGAAAATTTATTTTTATTTTTTGAGTTAATTCACAACATTTAATGAGAAAAACTCATCTGAAGTTGACTGAGTAAAAGTTGGCAAGTTTGAAGGCAGCAGTTAAGGAATGACTTCTAGTTTGACTTGAACTCTTCCCCCTCTTGTTTATCTTGTGGATCTAAAGTATTTGAAGTTATAAAATAGTGGAGCAACTTATGTGAACAATGGTTTATGATTCCTAAATAATTATGGCATGTATTTATGCATATTTTTAGTCATATGTGTATTTTCATGTTGTAAGAGTTTGAAGTGGATTAGAACACTCAACTCATTTTAGTTTGGTCTTTATTAGTTTGTTGAGGAATAAGTAATATTCTTGATGTTTTTGTAGAAATGAAAATTTTCACAAGTTGTTGAGTTTGTAATTAATCCAACTCTCAAGCCTCATGTATATCTATGAGCTCTTGCTTGAGTGGGATGATTAGGGAGTATCTAGTTTGTGCTAAGTCTTGTTAGTAGTGTCTTTGTTTAATCAAAAAGTTTGATATCAGTTGATGTAATAATTTTGATTTTCAATAAGAATATGATTTTAGAAATTGAGCTTGTACATTGAATATTGAATACTTGTAGCTAATATTGTAGGCACTCAAGAAAAGGTCACTTGAGATACTATGACTCTATAATTGTTTAGAGTAGTTTAGATTATAATTCAGATGCTTAGTGATAAGTAATGTGTTGTTTGAGATCAGTTGTGTTGCTACGATATTAAGTTTTTAAGTTCTATACCATCTGCAGCTACTATTGTAGCAATTTACACAGTTCCCTGTAGCCATTACTGTGCAGTTTCCTGCAACCATTACTATGCAATTAGATTCATTTCTAGCATTGTTATATTGTAAGTTTTGCAATGATAGAATAACTCAAAGAATCCCATAGTGCATATACTTTGCAGATTCATTTCAAGTATATGTCCTCGGGTTGATAATTTAAATGAGGCTTCATGTTAAGGAGGATAGCTTCTCGGTAGGATGTCCAATCCCTGAGTCATGGTAATTACCTAGTTTACAGAATTGTAGTTTTCATTCAAGCTAGGAGAGTCTCAGAGTTTTAGCAGCTCTTTGTCATTTTTATAGAATTGTAGTTTTCATTCAAAGCACTTAAGATTTGAAATTTTTTTTAAAAAACCTCAAGAAGCGGAAAATATGGATTTTAGATCCATGAAGAATAACAACCAAGAGCCAATGTCATTTGCAGCAAGTTTGGAAATCAACGAAGACATGTTCTCTAGTATTATAGAGGAATTTTGTTCACATATTGATGGCAAGTTGCTGATTTATGAGGAAAATCAAAACAACCTTGTTTTGCAAAATGAAGAAATCACCATGCACAAGGTTTCTACTCAAGATGAATGTGATGTCAAATTAGAACTCCTACTTCAAGAAGAGAGCTGCAATAAAGTGAAAATCAGTCCTCTCATGTAGAAAAGTAAAGAATATATTAAAGAGGACCAATTTTGGGATGATTTTGAGGATTTTTGCTTAACCTTAGATGCTAAATCAGCATCTTTTGTAGTAAAAAAATTGAGCGTCATGAAGATAGTGCATAAATTTCTATACTTTTATTAAATCAATCTCACCAATTGGTCTTTAGAAGTCAAGAAGAGGATAATGAAGTAGCTCATCAACACAAAGACAACAAGGAGGGTTCAAAATTTTTTCTTTCATGGGGATGTCCTATTAGACATCAATCTCAAGTGGAGGTGAACAAAGAATCAAAAGTTATGTTTGCAGCAAATAAAGAAGTTACAACTAAAGTTGAAGCTGAATATGAAGCTGTACCTAAAGGAGAACTATTTAAGCTTACTTATGCACTTCAATACAACATAACGTATTGTCAACATGAAGTAATAAGTAAGTTTTTTAATTTCCTTCCAAAAGTGTTGTTGTTTATTAAGTTTTTATTGATGTTGTAACTATTTCTAATTGCTCATAAAAATGTAAAGCTTTGGAAGTTGTTGAGAAAAGGAAGATACTTCAAAGAACTAGTTAATTGTTTTGTTTAAGAAAGCCTTTTTTGTTGGTTAGTGTAGGTTAGGGTAGGTTTCTCATTCAATAAGTGTTTCACACAATGTCTTAGATGTTTCCTAGTTCTTCTTGTCTAACTGACTATTTTAGAGAAGGTCACAGTTGGTTGGTTTCTCAAACTTCAAGTCACTTTTCAAGGTTGTGCATGAGTCAAGTCTTTAATTTCATAAGAGAGTCTTTGCCTATGGTGGAAAAAAAATACATTAGGTAGTTGGGTCTTCATGTTGTCAAGAATGTCTATTCAATGGTGTTTTCTAGTTGGTCTAATCAGATTTTATTTAATGGACAATGGACATCCAAAGTCGTATTATAAGTCATTGGATGGATAGAGTTTTTCTGCAAGTTGCCTGCATCAATTGTTGTTTTCTTTAACAATCATCCTGCAACCACTATGACTAAGTAGTCATCCTACAAATAGTGTTGTATGACTAAGAATTCATCTTGCAACCATTATTGTATGACTCTGAGGTTATCCTCTAGCAAATACTCTGTGGCTGAATAATCATCCTGCAGCCACTATTGTGTGACTGAACAATTATCCTGCAACAACTACTATGTGATTCCAAAGGTAACTTGCACCAAGTATGGAGGAAATCTACAAATATTGGTATTAAATATGAAACACTCCTGGAGGGACCTAAATATTCAACAATGAAGGGACCTGTACTTTCAGTTGTTTGCCAAGTTTGAAGCTTCTCACAACAACACAAATGGTACTACATTTATTATTTCTATTTATTCAAAATATTTATCATTTTTAGTAGTTAATTATCTATGCATTGCACTTTGTTTTTTAATTTTCATTATTATAATTATATTCTTCATAACTGGTTTATTTTGCTACCCTCATACATACATTGTCATTTGAGGACAAATAACCTTTGAGCTGGGGGGAATACGTAAATACCTTGTGTTTTTGTCATAGAACATAGGAGGATGACCTTGCCTACACATTTTTATACTACCTCCTATATTAATGGTGATTTTTTTGCATGAATCCATTGATTTTTATTTTCCATTGTTTCCTCAAAATGACAAAATCTAAATGAAAGATTCAAAGTGAAAAAGGATAGAACTGTTTGGGGGTAGCTGTGCAAAAATGAGAATGATAAAGTAAAGAGAAATATAAATGGAATGTCATATGAAGAGATAAAAAAGGGAAGAAAGTATGAAATTGTGAAGTGTTGGAGATGAAACAAATAAATATTATGAAGACTTAAGAGAAATTTGCAGGATTTCATTCTAATAGCTTTCATGTTTAACCAATGTTTATCCCCTGCTCGAGGACAAGCAGGATTTTAGTTGGGGGGAATGATGAGCCTATAAAATTTCATATTTATATTCCTTTCCTATAACACATTAACCTATGTTTACAATATATTTCCAAGTCATTTCCATACATTACCTTTATTTATGAAGCATTAACTATGATTAATGTTCTATTGATTAGCATTTGTATGTCTAGCTAGTTAATGCTAAATTGTGACAAAATATTATGATAAATGGTTATTAAATAATTGTTTTGAGATGATTAACATGTTATTTTTGAGATATTTGAGTCATCCATGCAGCTGGAAAGAAGGAGAATGAAGTTGACACTTGTCAACATTCAGTAGTTGCTAGAAATACAGAAAAAGTCAACACCTAGTTTCAAAATAATGAGGATATCTCCCATGTTTCTTAATGAAATAAATATTTTATTAATGATTTGGAAAGATTAAAAAAAAAACCATTTTCATATTTTTATTTAACTCACAATATTTGATGAGAAACATGAGTTTGAAGTTGACTACAAAAAAAGTGGCAACAAAAAAGACAGCAGAAAAAGTCAAAAACCATTTTCTATAAAACAAGAGTATCTCACTCAATTTGTAATTAAATATGGATTTTCTTAATGATTTTGAAAGAGGAAAATGAGGAGAAACAACCATTTTTATCGTTTGAGTTAATTCACAATGGTTAATGAGAAACAATCATCTAAAGTTGACTGAGTAAAAGGTGGCGAGTAGGAAGGCAACAGTTAAGAAATGACTTCTAGTTTGATTTGAACTCTTCCCCCTCTTTTTTATCTCATGGATCTAAAGTAGTTGAAGTTATAAAATAGTGGAGTAACTTATGGGAACAATAATTTAAGAGTCCTAAATAATTATGACATGTATTTATGCATATTTTCAGCCATATGTGTATTTTCATGTTGTAAGAGTTTGAAGTGGATTAGGACACTCTCAACTCACTTCAGTTTGGTCTTTATTAGTTTGTTGAGGAATAATTCATCTTCTTTATGTTGTGGTAGAAATGAAATTTGTCACAATTTTTTGAGTTTGTAATTAATCCAACTCTCAAGTCTCATGTATATCTATGAGCTCTTGCTTGAGTGGGATGATTAGGGAGTATCTAGTTTGTGCTAAGTCTTGTTAGTAGTGTCTTTGTTTAATCATGAAGTTTGATATCATTTGATGTAATCATTTTGATTTACAATAAGAATGTGATTTCAAAAATTGATCTTGTACATTGAATATTGAATACTTGTAGCTAAGATTGTACCCACTCAAGAAAAGGCCACTTGAGATGCTATGACTCTATAATTGTTTAGAGTAGTTTAGATTATAGTTGAGATGCTTAGTGATCAGTAATGTGTTGTTTGAGATCAGTTGTGTTGCTATGATATTAAGTTTTTTAGTTCTATACCATTTGTAGCCACTATTGTAGCAATTTACACAATTTCCTGCAGCCATTACTAAGCATTTTTTTGTAGCCATTATTGTGCAATTAGATTCATTTCCAACATTGTTATATTGTAAGTTTTGCAATGATAGAATAACTCAAAGAATCCCATAGTGCATATACTTTGCAGATTCATTTCATGTATACGTCCTCAGGTTGATAATTTAAATGATCCTTCATGTTAAGGAAGATAGCTGCTCAGTAGGATGTCCAATCTCAGAGTCATGGTAATTGCCTAGTTTATGATCCCTTAATGAAGTCCAACATTTGGTATCAAACTCTATTTCAGGCTTAAATAGATACTTTTGATCTTTTGCAGATTATTGAGTGGTGTAGTTATTTAGTCTTATTGTTATAGATTTGTATTCATTATACTTAATACATTGTCCCATTTTCAAGTCTCTCCTTGGCTTTTGTTGTGTGATTTTTGGATTTTCTTATCCAATACATAGAGTTATCTATGTGTATGTTTCATTCCATAGTTCTGATTTAGGATAAGAATAAAGATACTTTAGGAGAAATATAGATTCATTTGATGTATGTGCATTGGGCTCTTATAAGATAGTGTGTGATCTGAGATACATGTGTTTATGGCTATGAATCCTTTCCAATAATTTGTATGTCTATTTCAATTATTTGGATTGAAGAAGTTGCCCAATGGATAAGGCACTGGTCAAAATCTTTTCTATTCTTTGTTGATGCATGTTTGATATAGTTTGGTTATGTCCTGCAAGTTTACATCAAAATAATTTCTTAGTCATTTTCATATCTTATGGTTGCTAGTTGTATGTCCTACTTGGTAATAGAGAGTCAATGAATGCCTAGTTAGTATTTATCACTTTCTTACCATCATCTATTATTGTAATCCAGAGTGTTGAAGAGTTGTAAAGAGTTATATGTTATCTGGATTAGGTGCACCCGCCTTGGTTTTGCAGAGCCATAAGTGTAGAGGGGAGTCTTGTCCCTATAGTTGGTCCAATTGTCTTACAGAGCTCCCATAATTGGAGCTTACCACTCCTAACATCATTCTTAAGGCATATTGGTAGCTTTAGATAGCATAAACATTTTCAAACACCAACATTATCAGCTTTGAAGGTTAACAATTTGGTTCTAGCTGAACATTATAGAAAGTAAGTTCATTCCCTATGCTCTTTGTATATCAGTGCACTACCAAGATAAAGGATTGAGCCTTAGGACATAATTTAATATATTTTGAATGGCAGATCCAAAGGCAATTTATTCATTTTTCAATTCTCATTTGTATAACAATAACGAAGTGGTCAAATTTCAACGTAAGTATCTCTCAGAGCTGAAGGTGTTGTTCAAATCCGTTTTGTGCTTGTATTCACATGTTGGAAGTAAGTACATGTTCCTGATGGCATGTTTCTAGTAGATTGTCTGATCAATGTTTAAGGCCATTTCCAAAGGCGAGTTGTTGTTTATGAGATTAATTTTCAGAGACATTGAAACAAGCAAAGTTTAGAGATCGAATTAACTCATCTTGTGCATCATCAAGGAAAGAATTTTTGCAAGATGAATGTTTATATGCTAGGCATCATATCTAGTAAGTTTTGAGATACCTTGATGTGATTGAGTTAATTTTTAAAGGCAATTCTGAAGGCCGATTACTCATTTTGAGCACTTTGTAGAAATGGTGAATGTTTGGGTTTTGATGGTCAAATGTGCTAAAGCAGAGCTTTCAGACGAGTTTGGACATCCATCAAAGTTTGAGAATATGAGGCATGGATGTAGGCATATGAATATTTGAAGGAAAGGCCTAAATGGAAGATACTTTCAAAGTGTGTAAGCACAGGTTATGTTAAATCAATTTGGTGAAAAGGATGTGGAATTTTCCAATCTAACACAATCTGCAGGCATAAAACCTAGATGTATCAGTCATTGTTTTTTTTCTCCTTATCTGGTTACCATGAATCCATGATCAATGGAACGACACTTTTTAGATGATTATTCAAAAGAAATGAGATCCCATGGGTTATAAAGTAAAGATTATGCACAAAGCGTGCACAAAGTTTACAGTGTTTCAGAATGAATAAGTTAGGTTACTTGAGTATGAATATCTCATGATTGTGATATCGTCATGTTATTCCATTAGGTGACCATACTCAGACTTTCTTCAATTTTGAACAATGTAGACTTTTTACAAACAATGCAGGCTCCTCCATTTATAGCAGCAAAGACTTTCCTCCCATTAAATCGTGCACCATCTACCTTTTTGACATTGCGCAGACATTGCACAAACCTTCTGGAACATTGCACAAGCTTATGATTTATTATTTGAATTAGGCTTCCCCTTCAGTTATTGTGGCTTGTCTCATGCTAATTCTCCTCTAGAAATTGGCACAGAATCTCCCATTCTTTCATTTATCTAATATAGCATTGTCTCCCATTTATCATTACTTGAGGTGTATTATGTCAATAGTTCACGCGCCATTGGGCCATGCTTCACATTTATCTACGAGCAACTTCCTCTACTTCACCCCAGCACATGGGAAGTCTATTCAAGTGGGAGATATGGTAAAAACCATGTTAAAAACTTGGTTTTAAATTCAAATACCAGGTGATGCAATGAATAAAAGCCTGGGCACACCATAAAAATAAGGGATCAACACGTGTTATGGCATTTGGATAAATGGTAGGTATTATAAGTTGTGGCAGATTCCTATAAGTTAAGGGTATCAAACTGAACAGTAGAGAGATCGAGGAAAAATGGAAGCATGCATAGGGCACACAAAGGTGTTTGGAAAATTATCCCACATGCAGCGTGGGTTGAAATCTTCAAATGTTTAAATAGTAAAAAACTCACTCTTAGTATGAAGTAAAGAGAAAGAGTGCTCTCAACGAGTGTGCCTGGTTAGTGGAAATGCTACGCGCCAAGAAGGTGAAAACATAATTTTAAGTGCACATGATGTAAGGCTTTAAACCCTCAAGGAATTTAGTCCCACATTCAGCAGGAAGTGGAAAGCCAATATGTTTAAAAGGAAGAACACTCAAATAGTAGTTTGAAGAGAATAGCAGGAGGCTCTGGGTGCATGTGCAGAAATGTGTCTCAAAGTGCATGCATGGTGGTTGGGTGACAGTGACAAAAATATATTGTGGTAGGGCCCACAAGGATGACATGGTAGGTGATGTGGAAAGAGAGGCATTTGAGGTGGCACACATCACGAGGTAGCAAGATTGACGATTGACTTAATGGCTGAAAGGAAAGATGATCTTGATCTGAGCATCAAGCCATTACGCCTGCATGACACATGGCACTTGGATAGGTGGTGGGCCTAGGTAGGATAGATGACATAGGTGCCCAAGTAGTCATAGAGCCAGTCAGAGGGTGCCACATGGTGAATCCTGGTGCATCCTGAGAAGACTAAAAGAGGAATTAAAGTGCTATTTAAAATGTAGAAATTAGATTGCGCAAAAATGAAGGTAAGGGAAAATAAAAGATCTGCAGAGAAGGATTAAAAATACAAAAATAAGGATATAAAAGGCAAAAATAAAGGGTAATGTGTAAATAAAGGTAAAGTGAAGATAAATATTTAAAGTGCAGAAATTAAAGGATTAATGTGAAAGGAAAGATTAAAGTAAAGTATAGAAATTAAGTAAAAAGTATTAAATATTAATCTGCACAGAAATATGAAATATTAATTTGCAGAAGAGATATTCTAATGTTTCAAAAAAATTTAAATATACTTGCCTTCAGACATGAATAGATTTTCATAGGAAAGGTTTGAAGATTTTCAAAGGCTAAAACAAGAGGGATATTTTTGCAAATCAAATAAGATTTTAGGGAGGACAGGTGTTAAATGCAAGAGGAATTTGATGGTTTTTCTCTTCTTACATATTCTGATTTCTTGCCTTTGTACAGGGTTCCAATTTATTGGCCTCCATAGAAGGTTTTAGAACATTGGCTCCAGGAGATTCTAGTTTCCTTTGGTTCCATTAGGAATATAGTTCTTTCATTGTACCAGTTTTGTTATGAGATATAATAGAATTTCTTTGGTCTTTTGCATATTATTGACATGGTTTTTCTGAGGTAACTTGTACACAGTAGTGTGATTCCTCACACTTAATACAAAATTTCTAGATTCATATCTCTCCTCCATGTTGTTCTTTTGGGTTATGAATCTTTTGATTCATTTCATGGATTCATCTATGTATATGTTATTAGTCCTTAGTTCTTATCTAGGATCAGATTAAATGAAGCTATAGATATGACATAAGTGCATCTGGTCTGCATAAGGATTTGTTGTAAGAAGTAATGGTCTAGATTGATTGTATTTATGGCTTAGAATCATTGACAATGGTTATTTTTGTGTATTATATTTGCTTTGGAGTATTGCCCAATGGATAAGGCACTGATCATAGATTAGTTTTTCCATATTCATGCATATTTGGTGGGTCTGGGAATATTCTATGTATTTTAAATATAAACTCTGATGTATCTGATGTTTTATTTGGTTTGTGGTGTTGTACCAATCTCATTCTCTACTTCAAGGTCAATGTTCAATGGGTGATTAGCCGGTTACCTAGTATCTCTCAACCGTGTTGAGACTTTGTGAGATATGTGCCTGATTGATGCCTTACTGAATATTTTAAGGTGTTGAAGGGTTTCCCCCCCTTGGTTTTGTAGAACCTAAAGTGTAGAAGGATGGATCTGCATCCTTGTTAGTTGGTCCTTTTCATTTTATTGTGAACTACTTGGAGTTGGCCACTCTTAAAGATCCATTGCAAAGTGAAAAGGTTGTTGTCCAGTTATCATAGCATAAAAAATAACCAACAAATTGGATTCAGTAAAGGTACAACTAACAGTAATATATACTTCAAAGTAGTTAATGATAATATATTAATTACTGAAGTATTTTTTGATGATATCATATTTGGTGGTGAAGATGAATTGAATAAAGGATTTGCTAATGAAATAAAAAAATAATTTGAGATGTCTATGATAGTTGAAATGAAATTCTTTCTTGGATTGCAAGTTACACAGTTGGATAAGGCAATTTTCATTACATAGTCCAAGTATTTCAGAGAGTTGTTGACAGGGTTTGGTATGGAAGATTCAAAACCAGTTGGAACCCCTATGGTTATGGGTTATAAATTGACTAATGATGATGAATCCCCTTGTGTAAATCAAACAAGATAAAAATGAATGATCAATGGATTGTTTTACTTAACTCAGATTAGACTTGATATAAATGAATGTTGTTTGTATCATGGAAAGATTTCAAGAAGAACCGAAGGAATCACATGTTATTGTTGTTAAAAGAATATTCAGATACTTGAAGGGAACAATTGATTATGGCTTATGGCTCGGTAACGAAAATGATTTTAAACTTTCTCCATATGTAGATGTAGATTGGGTAGGAAATTTTGATAACATCAAAAGTACAAGTGGTGGTGTGTTCTTGGGTAAGAGACTAATATCTTGGAGAAGCAAGAAGTATGGTTTTATTTAACAATCTATTGTTGAGGTAGAGAATGTTTTTGTTGCTATTAATTGCACTCAAGTTGTTTGGATGAAGAAAATGGTGAAATATTTGAGAATAAACATTGATAAACCTATTGTCATTTACTGTGAAAACTCAAGTGTTATAAATATTTTAAAGCACCATGTGCAACATTCAAAGACAAAGCATATTTTTGTTAAGTATCATTTCTTGAGGGACAGAGTCAGTGACAAGGAAGTAAAATTGGAGTATGTATTTACTAAGGAACAAATTGCTATATCTTTACAAAGCCTTTGTTGAAGGATACATCTGAATATCTAAGAGATAATATTGGGGTTATGGCCCCTCCCAATCAGAGCATATGATTCTGAGGATTTCATCAATCCAGAACATTATCAGAATATCATTCTTTGGATTTATGAGTTGTGGCCTACTCCTTATGGGGAGTAGTTTTATGAATCTTATGGATCTTTGTGTGAATGTTTTCACATCAGCCTTTTGAGGTGAGTCCAGTTCTTTTGATGTCTTTGGCCCTTTTTCCATTGGTTTCAAAGGGGGAGAAGATTGTGTGAAAATAGGTTCTCATGAGAGTTTTTGAAGCTGGGTATTCAGAGTGCTTAGATGGATATATTATATTTGGTCATTGATCAGTTTTTCACTGCATATGTTTCCATCAATGTCAAAGGGGAGATTTTTGGAAAATTGTTGAGCATGCTGAAGATTGATGTGTGTTGACATTAATGTCTTGTCATTGATGTTGACATACTATTTCTTTTATAGACAATGTGATCAGTTTGGATGATTTGAGTTGTTCAGGTGATAGGTTGAAGAACTTTTTCTGCAAATGTGTGAGGTTTATCTTTCATGTTTGTAGTTTCCCTATAGAGGTTTGTTGATTGGTTGAGTAAGATATGATTACTCTATCAATATGTTTCTATTTTTGAATTCCTGATGTTTTAGTTATGATAGAGGTTGAGTTTTTTATTTGATATGGATTGATCTGGTTGATTTAGTGGACATGAAGTTGGTGCATTCTTTGGGAATTAATGTTGTTTCCTCAACTGTTGTTCTTCATGATTCCAAGTTTGACAAGCTATATTTTTTATGTGAGAGAGTTCAGTGTTCATTGTTCATGATGAACAATACAAAGATAAGTCTGGATTTTAAGGTTGAGATGTTATGGAAGTTTGAGAGGTTATTCATGCTTATTTTTGGTTTTCTTGGATTGTGTTATGGATGTATTGATGATTCATGGTGATCACATTTGGTGATTTTCTAGCATTTTGGTGTTTTTTAATTTAGGTCTTAACCAACTTGGTGAAGTAACAGGTTGTGATTCATGGCGTAGATTTGGTGAAGCTGTTACGTATTCGTGGATGATATTTTGGGTCCTATCTAAGTTCTGGCTGACTTGATTTGGATTGCATTATTTTTTGAGCTTATTATTCATATCATTTATTTGTATAGGTCTTGCTTGACCTTGTTGTTGATTATTTATTATAATATATATAAATGGGAAATCATTTGTGACTGAAAAGTGTTTGGTGTGTAGAGAGTAGAGAGAGAGATGTTTGTATTTAGCAACTAAGGCATGAATTGTACTTCATTGGAAACTTATTGGAATTGCAGATGTTGTAAGTTAGTTTGATTGTTTTGGACAATTTATCCACCATTTGTAGCTGATTGATCGGTGAAAACAACTGAGGGTCAAATCATTGTATTGTGAGAAGTGTGCTCTAGGTAGTGGGCTTCTGGATGTAAGTGCATTCTTCTTTGTTATTATTTTCTCTTAATTGGACAGTTCTTTTAAAATATTACATCTATCTAGTGGGTTTGACTTCCACTGAGGTTCTCTCTTAACCAGGTTTCCTCGTAAACAAATCTTGTGTTGTGAGTTATGTATTGTTGATCTTGCATTCTTGTTTATCTTTCTGATCTCTAAGTAATTCAATCGTTAATATTTTAATTGTTGTGAGTACAACTAATTCACCCTCCCCCTCTCAGTTGCACTTGCCTTCTTGGGGCCTAACACCTTCTTGGTGTCATTTTTAGCTCATCCCATTTGAGAACAAGGTCTTCATCTTTTAATTTTTTTTAGAGTTTTCTGGTCAAAAAACCTCTTTATTTGAGCTTGATGAAACTCACGAGGTCTTCACTAAAGGGGAAATACACTATCACGTGTGTTCAGATTGGGGGTTTAAAATGGGCGAAAAAGGGACAATACATTTTCTAAATAGGGGGGAGGGGGTATTTTCGAGGGTGGAGGTGAGGGTTTATATAGTAAAATAAGTGTTGGGGGTATTTGAGGGGTATTAGAGAGGGTTGACAAAAAGGGAGTTTGGGGCAATATTTTTTGAAAATATGGGGATTCTTTAGTATGCCACGAATACATGTGCTATGATTTAGGTTCTCTAAGTGAAGCATCCATAATGAAACTCGATTGCTTATAGTGTTTAGTCTCTTATCTCTTCCAAATCTATTAGCTCTATTAATTGGATTGACATGAAACCTTCTTTTGTAATCCCTAGCTGGTTGACAAGTTAATTAGCCTAAATCAATTAATTGAGTTGGTATTAATTACTTTATTTAGTTGGAGGGATTCCGGGGTAAAGTATAGACTTAATTAGATGAATCTAAATCTATAGAATTAAAGATAAAAGGTGAAGATAAAGTATAAATTAAATAACTAATAAACATTTATTTAATTGGATAGAATGGATTAAAGTCAATTGTGATTTATTATAAAAAAATTGAGTCTAAAAGTGCATTTTTTATTATTCATTGATTCTCAAATAATTTGATTTCTCTCCCTCTATCACATTATTACCCACCAAAAGAACCTATGAACTTATTATGAAGTGTCCATCCTTATGATAATGCATCTAGTTATGCCACTTAAAGTATAATTTTAATCATTGAATGGATTGAAACCTCTAATATTTAGTTGTTCTTTAGCCAGATCTATTTTCACTTATGCACTCACTCCATCACACTCTCCTTTCTATTTCCAACTTAAAAAAAAAAAAACACCTCCAAATATGAGGTATAGGCCTCTTTGTGTACATTCTTCTGAATCAATAAAACCTATGAAGATCTTAAATTGACCAGTTCAATAATCTGCCCAAATGAGATGTTGAACCATTGAAATATCATTTTCTTGTAAGAAATAAAAAAATACTAAAAATTATATTGTACATACTTTTACAAATGATATTGACCATCACTCACCTAAAAATGGCGCTCTCTAACTATCATTGTGTTCTCTTATGTACAATAAGGAGTCTGTTTATCTATGATGTGATACAAATACAAATCTAAATAGAATTTTAATTCTAATATTAGACTTTATTTTGTGGTTGCAATTTGTAGTTTTCCGTGAAAGCAACTATAGAGATAATATATTAAATAAGGGAAACAATTCTTACACATTCTGAACTATTGATCTAACAATGAACACATGTGACTATGTATTACATATTTAAGAAATATTTTTCTTAAAAGAAAATAAAATTAGCAATAGTTAATTAGTTGTAACCAATTCACATTTGGAACATTCACTCTTCAAATTGTATTTAATTATTTTATCTTTTTCTCAACCATTTACTTTCCAAAAGCATGTTTCGTGAACTCATGAATACGTGGCATAATCTTTGATAACCCATGACATTGTAAACACTTTGGATTAAATTAACTTCATTTTTATAGAAAATGGAACAATCATGTCTAACGCATAAAAACAAATCAAAGAAGGATGTACATAACTTTGGTAGATGCATTGCACCACACACTTCTCACACTTTGTTAATATGCAAAAGTAGAGAAAATATTACATAAAAACTCATGAATCATGAAAAAATCCATGTCCTATTCACAACATGTATTACAAATTTCAAGAGGTACCTAATAAAAGGGCTTAGAATATTCAAATTCGCTTTGTTATATTTTCAAGGTTAGATATATATCAAAAAAATGTTTGCACAATACAATGTGTCTTGGCTACATTTAAAGTAATGTTTAGGATGTGATGTTTGCAGTATGGATCACTAGTTCTTAATTTTATACATCTCTTACATTGGGTGATATTCTAGAGTTAAATTTCTAAAATCATCAAATTTAATCCTTTGTGCCATTAATTAGATTCTTATCAATTTCTGAGAGGACTATTTATTCTTGATTTTATTGCGAAAACTTTGGCAATATTTTATGATTTGTTTATAAGTCAAGATAAGTTTGTTAAGCAATAAGAAAGTCTTTCTTAATTGCTTGTTTACTATTATGGTTACTAATTTATAAGAATCTCTTTTATCTTTATCCTTACATGTCTTTCTAGAAGAATCGAGTGCATTAAAAATATTGTGAACAATAATGTTGTTCCAATCTAATATTTTAGTTATAGGTATTTTTCATTTTTTTAAAAGGTATTATCATGTACATCTTTAGTAATTATAGAGAAGGTTGGCATTGTTCAAAATATCTTATTCATAATGTATTCATTACAAAAATACAAAGACCATAATAGAATGACTTATGACATGACCTCTTTCCTTCAAGACTTTCTATTATGTTTTTATTATATTCAAGTAACTCTTTAGGATTATGAATGCTTTACAATTTTATACTTATTCAAAAATGATGGATATGAGATTTCTTTATTATTAGGATTATTGTATTCACTAGGGTTTTAATGTCTTTGTAATTTTTTTTAAGATCTTATTAATCATAAAATAATGTTCAAATTTTTATTTATCTTATTGTCTTTATTAGATATCTAGGTTTTTATCTGCAATGTCACATTACATCTTTGGGAACTTGTTGGGTGATTAATAGCTTGTATTTAAATTTAAAAAATGATAAGATACATGCATAAACATGGATGGAATCTAGAATTTATAAAAAAAAAATTTGACAAAATATTTTTTAACATATTTCCTCAGGTTGTTACATCTTGCAATCGTAGGGTAAAAAAAAATTGAAATAAAAATTATTTTTCACTAAAATATAGATCGAGATTGTTAGAAATATGTTTTTAATGTTGTCATTAATGTTAACCTATTATGTGCATTGATGCCAACCTAATAAAGAGTTGTATGTGTTTAGTGTTGTACTTGATTAAGAAAAAGTGTTATATGTGTGTATGAGCGAGAAGTATTTAGTGTTTTCATGATTATAAGGATACCAGGTGAATAGAGTGTGCCTAGTATATTTGATGAAGGACCATCATACAATTTTGACAACCTTGCATCAAAACAAAAATATTTGGGTTTTCTTGTTTGATCAGCCTAATGTTTTGGTTGGCAATCGATCTACGCTTATTCTTTTCTGTTGCGGTTGTGATAACATGTTCTTGGTTTAGTCCTGGATCTTATCCTATGATCACACATCATTTGGTTTCATCACACATATCTTATAGAAGATTCTTGGCGTGTCTTTCCTCTTCTTCATTTTCCTAGTTTGTTGTTGTGTTTCCAATCGATTTCCTGATCTTCTGGTCATTTTTTCCAAAGGCGGTCGTGCCAGCTCATTGTTATGTTTATGGTGGACGTTATTTTATGCTCGCATCTCTTAACTCTTTCATTGGAGGTTTTTCCTAAAGATTTGGGTACTGACCTATTTGTTGTAATATGTTTTCTCAATTATTGCGAAATGTAATCTTTTCTAGGCCAACTAGATGTTGGGATGGATTTATAAGCTTATGGACTTGTTCCTAAGGGACAAGAAGTGATCATATAAGATTATTTATCTTAGCTTGGGTAGGGTTTGTGATGATTGTGAATATAATGAGCCATGTGTGCTTGGAATTGTGAGCTATGAAAATTAGGTGTAAAGGAGCATAATAAATGAATCAAAACACTCAACAACTAATAATCTAAACTACATACATGCTGAGACATAAAATGAAAACTTGAAATAAGATAAATGAAGAAAGTGCAAACCTCCTACAATCTCATTCAAACTCCATTTTGTTCATTGGATTTGTCCATTTGTTGTGGATGTGTGCTCATGGATGTGCTTCAAGCTTCAAGCTTTGATCTCAAACTGGCATTATAACTCATCTCTAAAAGATAGATTTATGATTTTCTCTCAAAATAACATTACAACTCTACATGGAAGGTTTATTTAAAATATGAAGGAAAGGGGTTCCTTATATAGGCAATGGGTAGGAAAACCTAGGGCTCATATGCAAAGTTGAAGAGAGGTCTAGATGCCACTAGAAAAGAGCACATGGATTGTGCTTCTTCAAGTGCATCAAATTGTGACACTTGTCATAAGGGGATTGGGTTGAAAGTGGGGAGGAATGTGACCATTTAGGAAAATGGGACAAGGGGATGAGGGAAGAATTTAGAGGATAAGGCCTCTTAAAGAGGGTGTAAGAGTCTTAATGAGGATGTAAGAGGCATTTATGAAGGTGTAAGAGCCTTAAATGCATATGGATAGGCTTGGCTTGAGATTGTTGACTTTGACTTTGGGGGTTGAGTTACTAATCAAGGATTATGAATGTGACATGGTTAGGGATAGAATTAGGATTAGGGTTAGGAGATAAGAAGGGTGATTAGGGGGATAAGGAAGGGTTAGCATGTGTGAAAGGGTTGGGTTGAGTTCAGACTCAAGGTTAGGTAGTTGAGAGGGGTTAGGTTAGGGGTTAAAGGGAATATTAATGAATGAATTAAATGATTTAACATATTCATTCAATAATAGGAGGAATAAGAATTTAATTATCTATCAAGCTATTTTTTGCTTTTAATAATTAATAAGGACTATAGCCAATTAAATAAATTAATTAGGGCAAGAGGATGACATAGGTCAATTAGGTAATGCTTAATTACTTAGCTGATATGTCCTAGAAGACACTAAATATGATTGATTAAGGTAATCAGATTTAGGTGTCTATATTTTGCCCCTCTTCGAGATAGTGTTAGAATAACACTATTTCAAAGACATTTAAAATAATAGACGATGCGAAGATATGGACGTAGGAAACAAAGTTTCCCCAGAGTGAAAATTAGGATAGAATTACAATAGAATGACCAGGATGATGCCCCCTCGAGAGGGTGATAGGGAGAAAAGGTGAAGCCCTAGCGGCATTTCGAAAAGACAACCAGGAGAGGCATGATAGAAGAAAAAGGAAGGGGGGAGATAGAAGAATGAGGGATGGATTTGCTAGGGATAAGATGGTAGGTGTGCATGTTTATTTGGGAACCTGTTGAGAAAGACATAAAGACTCAATAAGTCATTGCATTAGTCCAAAAGGTTAGATAAAACATTCAAAACCACTAATATCGACCTATTGCCTGCTAACTAGGAGGAGTGTAATTAGTAACGTATCAGCCCTCAGAATATGCTACAAATCAGTGATGAATAAAACCTAGCATGAAGGATTTTTAGATTTAAAACAAGCTAAAAAGATGAAAAACAAGCATTCTAGCTCTAAGCATGGGAATATTTAACAATGAAAAGGCATGGAATAAGAAGTGAAATATGATTCTAAGAGTAATCCAACAACATAACAATGTATTTTTGATCTAAGGTGAAGGCTTATTTACTCTAAAAATGGCTTCTTTTTATAGAAGAATGAGAGAGAGAGAGAGAGAGAGAGAGGACAAGATAAATTAATGAGTGAAGGGGCTCATTAATGAAGGTGTAAGAGCCATTAATTTCCAAGGCATTAATAAGGCATGGGAGAGACATAGGCTTAAGGCATCTTCATTAATAAGGCATTAATGAAAGCCTTAAAGAGGCAAGGCAGAGTGTAAGAGGATGGCTTGAGAAAGTGGACCTTAAGGAAGTCAAACTTGAGAAAGTGGACTTTCTCAAGTGGGTTGAGTTTCTAAGCATTCCCTAATGGAATGTGACAACATTAGGAGGTGGGTTAGGGTAGAATTTAGGATTAAGATTAGATTAGCAAGGGTGAATGGGTTGAGAAGGGTTAGAACCCAGAGTAGAAGTGGTTGAGATAGGCTAGGTTGGGGTTTAGGGGAATATTAATAAATGAAATAAAATTATTCAATTCATTTAGAAATATAGGAATTAATTATTTAAACAATGAAATTGCTTTTTAATAATTAGGGGACTATAGCCATTTTAATTAAATTAAATAGGCTAGGGGAATGAATTAATTGCAAGTGGGTAATTGATTTAAGGGTTTTATTTAATTCCTTTATAATTAAATACTATAGCCATGTTTGATTTTGGTTTGATTTGATTGGTAAAAATTGATTTGAATTATATGGCTATAATAGTTAATATAAATTAGTGATAAAAATCACCTAGGACATTAAATTGATTTAAAGTATTATGCCAAGCAGTAACAAGGTCATTTGGACATAATCAAGGGTATGATCACACTTAGGGCAAATAGGGTCCATAGTTGGAATAGACCAAATTTAGGTGGTTACATTTGCCTCTCTTTGAATTGATGTGCGAGCAGTGCATTAATCCAAAGAATTTTTTTTATTTTGACTTTAGAAAGATTGAGAATCTCATTCTTGGTTGTTGAACGAAATGTTGATAAGATCAGTCCTTCAGTCCTGCACTTGATCGAACCAAACTGATAGAATTGATTTTAAACTTGGTTGTTGTCCAAAGATCAATAAAAGATTTTTAAAAATATCAATTCTGAACTTGATTGTCGTCCAAAAATTGATAATACTGATTCTGAACTTGGTTTTCATCCAAAAGCCAGTATGAAGCTGCCAGGAGCTTTTAAAAAAAAAAATCTCTTAAAATGAGCAAACACAAGATATCCGGCTCATGAGAACCAAAGTTTTCTATCCAACATTTTTGACTTAGTCAAGGAAATTGTTATGCCCCTAGTTTGTTTGATAACGAAGTCATTTTGATGTTGTTTCGAGCAAAAATTTAATTTGATGATAGTGTGATCATGCCCCCTCGGGAATGAAATCGAAGGAGAAGAAATAAATCCCTTAGTTGAAATGAATAGAACACTTGCAGGAAGCGGGAGGACAAGAAAGAGTGGAGTAGAAGACAGTGTGTTTAAAAATAAATACACGATTATCAAGTTAATTATGTGAAAATATGAGTGATAAGGCTGATAAAATGATGTTTAGACCAAGATGTATGATAAAATGTGCAATATTTACCAATGTGGTGAATAAATGAAGCAAACCCATAAGTTTTGAAACTGTTGCAAAATAGATACGGTGCTACTGAAAACATTCCGGACACCTTCGATTTGGTTCCTAATTGAGTAAAAATGGAATAGAAATGAACTAGGAGTTGTTCAGGAGGATTTTTGAAAACCCTAAATGTTGCGAAAGACCCACATAAGCCTCCAAAATTACCGTTTTACTATTCATTTTCACATTCCTCCATAGAAATTCAGAGAGCTCTGCAGCAAAGATGGTAGTCCCTGTGAGGAAGCACTGATTAGAGATGAGCCACCGACATTTTTCCTGGGGGAGCTGTATACTAGTCCATATATACAGAGAGCTCCATGAGATCGTATATCACCACACCCGCAGTATGACTGTGGGGATCCTTATTCTGCAGATTTGGGCCTGGGAGAACATCCCTGTGACACAACCGATTGTTGATAGGCAGAGGGCACCTAAGCAGCCCTATGTGTATATGAATGTAGGCCTCCTATAGCAGCCCCATCTGGGCAAGGTTGAGTATTGGCATTGATTATTTGATGATATGACAGAGGCCGTGTGCCAACCATACCGAGGCTGTGAGGTGTGGACTTCTGATGCATGATAGGTTCCATTTTTGTGCCAGAGCAGATATTTGATCGGCCATACTAGATACATTATAGAGCACTTTCTGATCACTAGAGTTTTGAGGTAGTATGGGCGGCAACAGGGATGTACAAAGGATGTTGCAGTGTATGCTCATATCTGTGATGAGGCACCTGATTGGGGTGCACAGTTGACTTATGAGACTACATCCCAGGAGATCTAAGATATGGTTGTTGTAGACTGGGACCTTTGTCCAGATGTTGAGGATGCCAGAGTTTCAGATGGGTATGCTACCGAGATGCTCTAATATCCCTTTTCACACTTTACTGTGCCTGAGGAGATCATTCCTTGTATAGAGGAGCCACTAGATTACGAGCCTGATGACCGACCTATCAGGGGTAGAGGAGGTAGAGATAGGGCTCCAGGGAGACATGGGGGTTGTGATGGTGGTATAGATGGTGGCAAAGATGGCAAGAGCCCCCCTCTGAATGATAGGCATGATGGTGATGACAGGGGTGGTGGTGGAGAGGCAGTTGATACAGGTGGTCCGAGCGGCAGCGGGCAGGGCAGATGACAGAGGTTCAGATTTGTGGCCCCATAGAGAGATACTGGCCCATTACTTACTACAGAGCAGTAGAGACAGTGGAAACAAAGAGCTCAGGAGTAGGATCCTGGTAGAGATGGGGACCCTTTATCTAGATGTGAGCAGGAGAGGGAGAAGCTCCGAGTCTAGATCACAGCATTGGAGGCTAGGGTTACTACTATTGATGCTCTTTTAGCTGACAGGGATAGACAACTTGAGCAGCTGAGAGCTGAGAGGGATGCCTAGGTGGAGATGCTTAGAGCGGAGAGAGATGCCCAGGCTCGGACAAAAGTCAATTAGGGATAGAGGGTGACATATTATTACACCCTGTATCACGCAGCAGTGTAGGAGGGTCAGAGAGCACCTTCCTTTTCTCATGTAGCTTAGCAGTCAGAGGGGGCCTTGCCACCTCCAGCAACTCCTTTCATGCCACCTCCTCCTCCTCCTCTTGACCAGGGAGAGGGGGTAGGCCAGAGTTGATTTTTGTACCATTTTGTATGATATGCACATTTTTGAGAGCATATAACATCATTTGATATAGACGTAGTAAATGTATCTTTTACACATGTAATGATATCTTGATTTCTTGATGAGTTAGTTCATAGATGATAACATCATTTTATGATTTGGATGTGATGTGTTATTACTAATATAAATATGTTATAAATGATATCTATGTGAAAATACAAAATCTATTTTTCTTTTGTTTTTCCAGTTATGCAAAATAGATGTATGGATGCATTTAGGATGGAAAAGGAAAAATGCAATACATGGATGCTTTATTTTTGTATTTTTCCAATTTCTTCTTTTAAAATGAATGCAAAATGTATGTTATGGATGTGTAATGATATTTGATATCAGTAATAGAGATGATGTAATTAACTTGATGTTTAGAAGAAGATAGAAACCATTTTTGAGCACAAAAATTCCCTTTTATTGCTGTTATAAATGCATCATGCAATCCCTAAATGCAGCTATATGAAGACTCTTAGGACTTGTCACCGATTTAGCAATTTTTGCAACATTTTTATCATCATTGGGTGCTTTTCAAAATGGATACCTGATAGTACAACCATCACTAATACCCACTGATATTATGAAAGTATGAATACTATAATTTATTGAAATGTCAGAAATAGACTTAGGCATCAAGGCATAGAAGCCAGGATAAAAAATAGTCACTTTCCTTTTAATATACCAGATTTTGAGTAAGGAAAGATATTGGACCCGCAATGACCTTGAAAATTCATATCCTTGGGTACATTATGATTTGTATACCTTAGTGAGAATCTGGATCAGAAAATAGACAAGGAAATTGTTTTAACCTCACCGTAGTTTACACATAACAAAGATTGAGATATATGCATCTGTCCACACATAGTGGTAGCTCTTACCATAAACATCCAAGTTAGGTGAAATTTATAGGATCATTTAGAACAAACACCATATGCAGAATATCAGGAAAACATTATGCCCCCTATCCGTGTGACTCTTTGTCTTTGCACAGACGTCATTGAGCAACTAAGAAGACATAACAAATCCTTAATTGAGATTCAATCAAATAAAATTTATATTTACTTAGATGCCCCTAGTTGAAAACATCATCAGGACATAAAAGAATCATAATCAAACCAATAAAAAACTATGTGCTTAAGTAGTACCTGTTCATCCATATGTCAAACACAGTTTAGATTCATCAATCAAAAAATGAGAATATAAGCAATATGGTGTTCCATGTCTGTGCCTCGATAGGATAATCCATGCCTATTTGAAATCCTGTATAGCCTTGTAGGAATGTTGGTGAATGTCAATGTCATGTCCCATGTTATGAAAAGACACCCTTGTTTGAAAAAGTGACATTGTTGTGCATGTGTCGAGAAACATTGTGTCTGTGAAGCGAACCATCCTAGAGAAACCTAGCAACCATAACGGACTATGCCAACAAAGATGCCCCCAGTGTAGAATGACTTATTCTTAAGACGTAAAGATAGACAAATCCCAAGCGAGGATAAGATAGTCATGTAGGAATATGAAGTCAGTGTATGAGCACAGGAAAAATTATGAAGGCCTAGTATCAGTAGTGCATTGATAGATGGAGCGCAGAACACAAGTGACGCCTGATTGCCAGATTTTCACCACTTGGAAAGATCTTTTTCTTCTTTCTTTTTTCTACCAAGATGCCTGTTTTACCAGGTGCTCATCGAGGCACTTTTCTCTTTTTCTTTTTTCTTTTTTTCTATTTTTCTTTTTTTGAATGTTTTTGTAGTATCAAGGTGCCTGTTTACCAGGTTTTCACCAAGGATACCCATTTTGTAGGACTTTTTCCACTATTTTTGGATTTCTTCAGGATCAATTTTCTGAATGTTTTTGGTATTTTGCCAGAAGTTTTTGTTGTACAAGCTCCGCTAGCCAAACATTAAGCATAGAACCGCTTCAAATCTAGAGTGTTAATAGGATCTTGTAGAATGTCTCCCTCAGGTGTAGCTAATTGATAAGACCTAGTACCAAAGGTAGTAGTGATAACATAAGGTCCCAGCTAGTTAGGTTCAAAATTTCCTTTCTGCTCTTTGTTAGGCTGGTTCTTAGGATTTTCTTTCAGAACAAGGTCTCCTACCTCAAACTGGCATGGTTTAACCTTCTTGTTGTAACCTTTGGACATTCTTTCTTGGTACACTTTGAGGTGATTGAACGCTTGTTGTCTACGCTCATCTAGTAGGTCCAGAGAATTTAATCGGTCAATGCGGTATTGCTCATCAGTAACTAGTCCTTGTAAAGATATCCACAAAGATGGAATTTCAACCTCAATAGGTAATACTACTTTAGTGCCATAGACTAGAGAAAATGGCATGGCTCCAGTTGGTGTTTGGATGCTTGTTCTGTAGGCCCATAGTGCTGGATTTAGTTGTAGATGCTAGTCTCTGCCAAACTTGCTTACAGTTCTGTGTAGGATTTTGGGAATGTTTTTGTTAGATGCTTCAGCCTGTACATTACCTTCAGGGTAATAGATTGAGGAGCAATGTTGAGTGATATGGAACTATTCACAGAGGTCATCAATGTCTTGATTTTTAAATTGGCCCCCATTATCTGTCACAATTGAAGAGGGTATCCCATATCTACAAATAATGTAGTTCAGAATGAACATAGCCACCTGTTTTCCAGTGGCTTTGATTAGTGGCACAGCTTCAACCCACTTTGTGAAATACTCAGTGGTCGTACTGATAAACTTGTGTCCATTTGAAGAGTTGGGATATATTTGTCCAACCAATTCAAAGGCCCACTGCTGAAATGGCCAATGTGTTATGAAAGGTATCAGTTCTCTGGTAGGAGCATGAATAAGGTTTCCATGTGTCTGGCATTTAAGACATGCTTTTGAAAATTGAATAGCATCTTTCTCCATTGTAGGCCAATAATAGCCTACTCTGAGCAGTTTCTTAGATAAGGAAAAGTCGTTTGAGTGTGATCAACATACACCTTCATGGACATATTTTAATGCTAGATCGGACTCTTCGAGTTCTAAACACTGAAGAAGTGTACCGTTGAGACTACGTCGATATAGGTTATTAGTTATGAGGATGTAACATGATGTTATCCTAATTAGGGATCTTTTTTCATTTCTAGATAGATTGGTGGGAATAGTTTGGTCAAAAAGGTACGCAATGATACTGGCATATCGAGATGGAGCTGGGGTATTCAAGGGACATATTACCTGGTATTTAGGATTAGCAAAGGTAGGATAGGATATTTCTTCCATCAAGAAGTAATAGCAGAATTGATGCTCCTCTAGTTGTAACATGGATGCCAAGGTAGCCATAGCATCTGCAGCCTTGTTCTCCGATATTGGTATCTGCTAGAAGGTGATGAAGACAAAGTATTTCTTTAGATCATTGACTAGTTATTTGCAGGGAATCAATTTTTCATCTTTTTTTTGATACTCCCCATTGACTTGATTGATGATGAGTTGAGAGTCACCATACACGTGTAACTCAATGATCTTCCATTCCATAGCTAGCTTGAGGCCATTGACCAATGCTTCATATTCAGAGATATTGTTGGTGCATGGAAACATCAATTTGTAAGATTTGGGAAGCTTATATCCTTGTGGAGTTATGAAGAGGACCCCTGCTCCAGATCCTTGTTGAGTAAATGAACCGTCAAAGAACATCTTCCATGGATGTTCAGTGAGATGCATGATTTTTTCATTAGGGAATTCAATTAGTAACGGTTCATCATCTTGAAGTGGCGAATCAGCTAATTGATCTGCAAGTACCTATCCCTTGATAGCTCTTCGTTCGACATACTCAATGTCAAACTCACTTAGAATTAGGACCCATTTTGCCAAACATCCTGTTAATGCTATTCTACTTAAAAGATACTTTAGAGGGTCTATCTTAGCAATGATCTTTACTAAATGAGTGAGAATTTAGTGTCTCAATTTTTGTGATGCAAAGACGACTACCAAGCATGCTTTTTCAATAATGCTATAATTGAGTTCATAAGTGACTAGTGTTCTACTAATGTAGTAGATGGCTTGTTCTTTCTTTGTTTCATCTTCTTGCGCCAGTAATACTCCTAGGGATGTAGCTATAGTGGAAATGTATAGGAGAAAAGGTTTTCCATTGATAGGTGCCATAAGAATAGGTGGAGCAGCCAGGTATGCCTTCAATTCTCAGAAGTTTGCTTCACAGTGTTCATCCCAGTTGAATGTAACCCCTTTATGTAGTAACTTAGTAAAGGGTTGTGCCTTATCTGCAATTTGGGACATAAATCTCCTGATAGACTGGAGTCTCCCCTGTAGTGTCCTCATTTGACTAATATTATGTGGAGGAGTCATCTCTAGAATAGCTTTTACCTTCGCAGGATCTACCTAAATGCCCTTTGCTGAAACTATGAATCCTAGAAGCTTGCCTGATTGGACTCCAAAGGCACATTTCTTTGGATTGAGCCTTAGTTGGAACTATTCCATTTGATCCAATATCTTTCTTAAATCAGCAATATGAGTACCTCTTTCTTTGGATTTAGCTAGTGTGTCATCGACATAGTCATGGAATATTATTGTCATAGCTCTCTGATATCTTTCTTAAATCAGCAATATGAGTACCTCCATGTTTTTGTGCATCATGTCATGGAATATTGTTGTCATAGCTCTCTAATATGTTTCTTTGGCATTCTTTAGCCCAAATGGCATGATGTTCCAGCAAAATGTGCTCCATGCACATGTGAATGCGGTTTTCTCTTGATCCTCAGGGGCGATCTTGATTTGATTATAACCCGAGAATCCATCCATTAATGAATACATCTAGTAGCCTACCATAAGGTCTATGATCATGTCAATATTTGGTAGAGGGAAATCATCTTTCAGACATGCCTTGTTGAGGTCTCTGAAGTCCATGTAGATCCTAATAGATTTATCAGATTTAGAAATGGGGACAACATTAGAGATCCATGCTACATAGGCAATGACTCGAATAAATCCAACTTTCAACAACTTTTCCAATTCTAATTTCATCGATAATGCAACATGAGGATGCATTTTTCTAAGTTTTTGTTTCATGGGCTTGATCCCGGGAGCTATAGATAAGTGGTGCATAATGAGATTAGGATCTAGCCTTGGCATATTAGTGTAGGACCAGGCGAAGTTGATCTTTTTCTATTTTAGGAACTCTATGAAATGTACCTTCTCTTCTTCTGATAAAGATTGTACTAAGTGAATTATCTAAGGATTTTCAATAGCGCCCAAGTTGACTGGCTATTTTGGTTCAATCAATACTAAAGATCTTTCCTGAAAGTGTTTAGGGAGGATATCAAGAGTCTCATCCTTTGGTGCCTATGAGAGGTTTTCACCACTAGATATGTCTTTTTTCTTTATTATTTTGGGATCTGATACTGCCACAGAGTGGTTTTCACCATCAGTCCACTTTTTCTTTTTATTTTTCAATTTGTGACTAAGAAACTTGATATCCTCCTATGACATGTTCTCGCTCCTCGCATTGGTGGAAGAAGGGTAAGATTCACAAGCCTTAAGGTAACAAGCTAGGGAGTGGTCATTGGGAATGTCAAGGATAGGAGTGGGATCTATTTCAGTCCAATCGATTAGGTCTGGAAGTACCAATTTTAGGGAGTCAAAATCTAGGAAGGACAGCATCGCATTAGAATCACAACTGTTAACCGACATGACATGGTCTGTTACATTAATATCTTCGATGTTTAGATCAATAAGAGTAAGATCATTGTTAAAAGGGTCATTGTTAGTTATATATGGATTAAACTCTAGCAAATCGTTAGTAGATATCTCATCATCATCCCTTTGTAAAAGGAGGCTTCTTGCTTGTAGCCTATGAAATTATTCTAGAGTTATGTATTCACCAGTGTCTCCATCAATGATCGGGGGAAGGAACTCTTCTTCTACTTCAGGAGGATCAGTATCATTGAAAGGAGTGTTAGGTCATTTACTAGGAGCTGAGGAAGTTGCAAACATGTGAATTGTATCTATCCCAATTTCTTCAGAGGTAATAGATAGCCAATCCCACTCATAGTCATGAGAGTTTGTGATATCATCATTAGATCTATCCAAATATTCAGCAATGTTTATTTGATGGACTCGATTAGTTTCTTGTAGATCAAAGTGAGGTAGATCTAGAACATGTGAAATTGTGACCAATTTCCCCCAGTTAGGATGTAAATTATGTGGCTAGGGTTCCTCTTGAGTGATTGTAGCTATGGTGTCTCCTACCTCTTGAATGGGCAGTTGTTCTAGCAAAGGAGTGTGAAGATCCTGTGGTACCTCAAAACTAGGTACGTAGCATTCTCCTTGATATTTAGGATTCTCTGTACCAATATGTAGTAATCTCTCATAAGAACATGGCTTAGATATTATCTCATCTATTTTATCACTCCCTATTTCAGAAGGTGGACTCTATTTTGAAGTAGGTTTGTTGGATTGAGTTTTAAAGCCCAGTCCTATTTTATCTTTGTTGAGGCAGAACTCCATTGGTATGGGTTCAATGATCCCTCGTCCTGTGTCATTCAGAGGTCCTTTTCCTTTGTAACCCATTTGTTTGAGGAAATCATATCCCTTTCCATATTGCTCTGGTGATATCTTCACATGTTTGACCTCAGAGTCCACTGGTTCTCCTTTGTAAAGCCAGTCCAAGA
>MU223777.1:660478-694420 GCA_018584345.1 Thuja plicata | reverse complement strand
TAAAGAGGGTGAATTTAATTTAATTAAAGTGCTAGGAATTTATTAATTAAATTAATTCGATCATAGGATTTGTTTAGCCAAATAGGTTTTTAGGAATTAAATGTGATGTATGATTGATACAGATTTATGATTTTCTGCATTTGACACTCAGGTCGAGTAGAGTCAGTTAAAACTCAGAATTGCCTAGTACAATAGGACTTTGATGATTTAGAAGAATGACAAATGCAACAAAATTGGTTAGGGTTGCAAGATGCCAATTTTGGGGTGTTACAATGGGTATGTTCCTTTGTTGATCCCGATTGGGAATATAAGTGGTGGGATTATTTATATGGGATTGATAGATGAAGGAAGGAGTGGGATAAGATGTGGGATGAGATTTTGGGACATAGGGGCCCAAAATGGATGGAGAGGATGAAGGAGGAATATGGTAGGTTATCTTGGGTTGCAAGGATGGAGGAGGGGGGATGGAGTTATATGCTTTAGAGGGACGATAGGAAGATGTTATGGAGGGTTTGAAAGAACTCTTGAATTTTGCATTAGTTGTACCAATAGTTTTGGATGAAGGGCCTCTAGGTGTGTAACTAATACCACAAGATTGTTGATGTCTTTTAACCTGAATGGGCTCCAGGGTACCTTTCTCATTTATGCTCATGCCTTTACCTTGAAAATTCCATTTTTTTTAGCATTTGAGTCTAGTTAGGATAATTTTTAGTGAAGGAACATGATGGGAGTCAATTATCAGGAGTATACATAATGGACATGAAATTTAGTTCTATTGCTTCAAGCGGACCACTGTAGATGAATGTGAGTGGACCGAGGGGATAGAGTGATGGTGGTGGGATTGTTTGGATTGGAGGTGATAAAGGATCATTGAGTGGAGGATATGGGATGCTTGGATCTTGACTCAAAAGTGGTAATGGATCTTGAGATGGAGGAGATGGAATGGTAGGATCTTGATGTGAAGGAGTGGATGAATGAGGAAGTGGAGTGGATGAGATGCTTGGATCTTAACTCAAAAGTGGTAATGGATCTTGAGATGGAATAGGTAGAATGGGAGGATCTTGATTTGTAGGAGTGGATGAATTAGGAAGTGGAGTGGATGGGATGCTTGGATCTTGACTCAGATAGGATAATGGATCAATATTTGGAGTAGATGGAAGGATAGAATCTTGAGATGGAGGAGTGGAGGACAATGGATCAGGCAGTGGAGTGGATGGATCATGTAATGGATGGAGGGGGATGTTAGGATCTTGATATGGAGTGGATGGAATGATACAATCTTCAGTCAAGTCAATGGATACTTCAACATACTTTTGGACAAGGTCTTGACATGATTGGATTCATGGTGATGGTGTGATGGGGGATGTATGAATGGACTCTTCAAATGAGGTGGATGGATGTATGGATTCTGCAAATGGGTTGGATGGATGGATGGGAGATTCTGTGACTGGAATAGAGAGAAGATGGGGGATGTGTGGATGGACTTTATAGAGGGAGGAGATGGAAGGAGGGGAGAATCTGGGATTTGGATAGAGGAAAAAATGGGGGATGTGTGAGGTTGAAGATAGATGAAAGGAAGGATGGGTGGATAAAAGGATAAGTGGATCAAGATAGGAGATGGGAGATGGATGTCAAGAGATGTGAAAAAGCATGTAGATATGGTGACATGCATATTTCTCATCAAGATCCAGAGGAGTAGGGATCAAGTGAAAATGACAAGACATGATATGGATGGTATATGGATGGTGGCTAGAAGGAACTGCCCCCAAGTGTGAGGAGAAACTAGATGGAGGAACTATGCATGATGCTTGTTTACCAAGTTTTCATCATGGTACTTTTCCAAGGCACTTGTTTGCCAAGTTTTCACCAGTGGACAAATTGATTTCTCTTTTTCTTTTTTTTTTTCTTTTTGTTTGCTTCTTTTGATTATTTTTTTTTGCTTTTTCGGGTTTTGTGCTTTTGTTGTGGATAATGATATGTTGGTACAACTTTATGTGGGATGAGTGACTTAGGCAAATGCAGGTATGAGATAATTATGCAGGGAGAGATATGTGTAATAGGGGATATGATAGTTGGAATTCTTCAGATAAAATGATGGAAAGTGAGTACGATAGGGGGGTGTTGTCAAGATCAACATTGGCACATGTTGCGAGGGATGGGGGAAGATTGAATGTGAAGCAGATGGTACCTATGGATGCAATGTAGGAATCATGGTAGGAAGTTGTGAGAGATAAGGACCCAAAAGAGATTTTGAAGATGGAGAGGAATGCTCAGCTAGAGGATTAGTAACCTCAGATACCACAACGGATTTTTATTTTAGATGCATGTCATCTTTTTGCTTTGCGATGCAGATAGTTTTTTCTTTTGCTTTGGTGGGCCTTTGTCACCTATGGGATGTAGTACATTCTTTGATTGAATTTTATTTTTCTGGAGCATGTCGCTTGAAGTGGACATGACATTCTTTAGATTGTGGATCTGTATCTTTATGCATTGGTGAGTTTGCATCCAAATTATAGTGAGTAGCATTGGAAGAGATATGAGAACTTGCATGAGATGGAGGAAATATGGATGGACTGGTGGAGGTAGGATGGTGGACTGGGCGCATGGGTATGTGCCTTTGTTGATCTTGATCAGGAATGTAAGTGGTGGGATTTTTTGTATGGGATTGATGGATGAGGGAAGGAGTGGGATAAGATGTGGGATGAGATTTTGGGACATAGGGGCCCAAAATGGATGGAGAGGATGAAAGAGGAATATGGTAGGTTGTCTTTGATTGCAAGGAGGGAGGAGGGGGGATGGTGTTATATGCTTTAGAGGGATGATAGGAAGATGTGATGGAGGGTTTGAAAGAACTCTTGAATTTTGCATTAGTTGTACCAACAGTTTTGGAAGAAGGGCCTTTAGGTGCGTAACCAATACCACAATATCATGGATGTCTTTTAACTTGAATGGGATCTAGGGTACCTTGCTCATTTATGCTCGTGCCTTTACCTTGATAATTCCATTTTTTTAGCATTTGAGTCAAGTTAGGATACTTTGTCAATGGAGGAACAAGATGTGAGTCCATTATTAGGTGGACGACAAATGGTAGAGATGTAACTGATTTCTTCTATGTTAAGTAGACCACCATAGATGAATGTGAGTGGATGAAGGTGATGGAGTAATGGTTATGGGATAGTTGGATTTGGAGGTGATAAAGGAGGATGAAGGGGAGGGGAGGGGAGTCTTGGATCTTGACTTAGATGGGGTAATCAATTTAGAGTTGGAGTAGATGGAAGGATAGGATCTTGAGATGGAGGAGTGGATGAATTAGGAAGTGGAGTGCATGGATCATGTAATGGATGCAGTGGGATGTTAGGATCTAGATATGGAGGAGTGGATGAATTAGGAAGCGGAGTGGATGGGACGATACAATCTTCATTCAAGTCAATGGATAATTCAACATACTTTTGGACAAGGTCTTGACATGATTGGATTGATGTGGATGGTGTGATGGGGGATATATGGATGGATTCTTAAAATGAGTTGGATAGATGGATAAATTCTGCAAATGGGTTGGATGAAGGGATGGGAGATTCTGTTAGAGAGGGAAGAAGGGTGGATGTGTGAGGTTCATTGAATGGGATGTGGATAGTGTCAGGAGGAGAAGATGAGGATGAAGATTGGATGACTTCAATGGATGAGGAGACTTCAATGGTTCTAGGAGATTGAAGAGGATAAAAAATTATGAGATCTGGAAGGGAAATAATAGGTGCGGGAGATGGAAGAGGAATGATGGGTATGGGAGATGGAAGAGGATAAAAAAGTATGAGATCTGGAAGCAAATAATATGTATGGGAGATGGAAGAGGAATGATAGGTGAGGGAGATGGAAGGGCTTCATGTTTGGTGTTTTCCCATGGGGGAATGATATAACATGACTTATCAACTATAAGAGATGGATTTTTTGTTAGCTTCCTTGTGAAACTCCTTGGAGACATACGTATCGGATGGTGGGAAGATGGTATGGAGAGATAGTTCACATAGGTAGGTGTGGAAATGGATTGTGAACTAGATTGACTAACTGATAAGAGAGGAGGGATGGATTGGGGTATGGAATATGTGTTAATGTAGGTAGGAAATGGAGATGGTAGACTAGGATAAGATGGGGTAGATGGGTAGGATAGAGTGGATGATAGATTAGAAATAATATGGGGATCATGGTGATGGCTTGGGGGAAATGGAGGACTAGGATTAGGGATTTGAATATGGGTTGGAGGATAATGAGATGGTGGATTGGGATTAGGTATGTAGCTAGTAGGGTTGTTGTGGAAAGACGGAGTTTGAGGCATGACTGTGGGGTAAGATGGAGGCATGTATGTAAAGGAAGGAGATGTGGATGAAGGATAATATGGATTTCCCTTGTCAAAGGTAGGATAAGGAGTGCTAGTGGGTATGCATGGCAACATGATGGGATAGTGTGGAGGAACGACTAGAGTTTGGAGGATACTTGGAGTAAGTGTGTTAAGGCTTTCCATATACGCATCATGATCAACAAAACCATCATTATCACTAGAATAGGATGTTGGGGTGAGCTCGCTAAGGTTTTCAAAGTATGCATAATGATCAACAAGACCTTCATCATCACTAGAATAGGATAAATATATGATGGGGTAGGATGGAGGAATGACTGGAATTTGGGGGATGTTGGGAGCAAGCTTGCTAAGGTTTTCAAAATACACATCATGATCAACAAGACCTTCATCATCAGCATAAGATGCTAGGGAGAGATTGCTAAGGTCTCCAAAGTACGCATTGTGATCAACAAGACCTTCATCATCATCAGAATAGGATAAAGTTGAGGAAGAGATATGACAACCAAACTCATCATAGTAGATTTGTCACATCGCGCTTTGCTGATGAGTTGATTAGGGAGGATCAATAGAGATGGATGGAAGAATAAAGCTCAGATTAGGAAGAAGGATTGAATTTGAAGAAGATGGAAAGGGGATGGGGGATGGAAAAGATAGCCTTGCTAGTCTAGGACATAGGGAGAAATGGAGGACTAGATGGAACTAGAAGAAACTGACGCGGGAAGAGAGTAAGGAAATGATTATGAACCTAGGATGAAAATATTTGGAAGCTTGGGTGAACAACTTAGTGATATGGAGGCTTGGAATCACTTTCTTATGTTTGATGGAACAGGACATGAGCTCAATCTGATACTACTTAGGATGAGTCAGTGACTACGAAAAGTGTGCCTTTGATTGTTTTGTTGTTTGGAACAAGTGATGAGTTTTTCTGTTTTTGGAAATTGTGAGAAAATAGTCCCGCAAGAGGCAAAGCAACCTTGCAAGAAGCATAAAATGTCAATCGCCTTGGCAAAAGGAATTTCAAAACTTCCAGACTTGTGTATGTTTGAGAATTGTTTTGCACAAGGATTGTAACACTAAAAACACATACAAGCACTTTCTACCTTAAGGATGCGGTGAGCTTGAAAACCTTTGTCCGCATACATAGGCACACACACAAGAGCTAATCAGAATATGACCACCATCAAGCATGCAATGGCTCCATGATGTCATATTAGCTGACTCCAAATGCTCAGGGTGGCATGAATGAGCGAATTTCTCAGGAAATTTACTATCTTCCTTGCCCAACCGATTATCAAGCTTTCGGGGATGGATTAGATAGGTTTCTATATTGATTAGTTGATAGTATTTTTGTGGTGTCCCTGCAATCATTTTGTACAGTATGACTCACTTAAGAGCCTAGTTCAACCATGCCAGTATGTTGGGGAGTTCACCCAGTCCAGACTACCATTGAACACAACCTGCCCGAGCTTGAAAGGATATAAATGCTCTTTTGGTTAGCACCTTAATTATATACCAACCAAAGGATTTACCAGTTTGGGGTCATTCTCCAGAAGGAATCATGCTTGTTTTGAATAGGCCCCTCTAAGTAGATCTGAAGATTTTCTCAAGAGAAGATCTGCAAAAAAGTTTGAACGGTCCCAATCACCTTTTTCTTGTACCAACAACCACAAGAACCAATGGGAGAGGATAGTGCATGAAGTGAGGTTGCATTCTAAAAAAGGATTTGTGCAAGCGCACTAAAGATGCCAAACACTTGATTGATTATTTGATAAGTTAGGCAATGTTTGATTTGTATGCAAAAGTAAACTTGCAAGTGGTTGATTTTAAATGCTCCAAGATGAAATGGGATTTTGCCTTGTTCAATTTCTTTAAAGCATTCCAGGTTTGACTTGTTTGAGTTGTTCAGCTTTAAGCCACTGATGAGGCCAAATTATTTCCTTTATTTTGTATAATTTCAAATACTCTGTTCTAATTTCTGTCAAGACATTTGTGAACCTAGCCAGTTAAAACTTGTGATAAAGTCCAGTTAGAACTGATAAACCATGGGTAGATATTTGTGACATATTTTGTCAATATTATACATAGAGTGTAGTATTTCATATAGCCATCAGAATATATGTTCTAATATCTGGATTTAATTTGATTTAGCCTGTTGCATGAATATTTCTTCATCACAACTAACTTGTCAGGGAAGGAAGCAGCTGGAGAGTGGTCGACAACATTCAAGGAAGACTGTTGAGGACCAGCTATGACATAGTGATCATCATAGCACCAGGAGACACGACTGCTACAATAGAGGAGCCACTATTCTAGGATGCGGGGATGTAGTGCTGCTATATTCCCTCTACACTATATTATGTTGAACTGGTTGCCCAAACTTTATTACCCACACCGCGGGCTGTTGTGTTTCCATCTTCTTCTCCGGCATGTTTTCAACAAGATAGTTTCTTTTCTATTTTGTAATAAGCATTCGATCCTCTATTTATAGGGATTGGACTGATAGTTTGTAGTTAGAAGAAAAAGAGAGAGAGTTAGAGAGAAATTTTTTTTGGAAGAAAACTATTATATCTTACAACAAGTTATTTTAAGTTTCATGTATTGTTTTTATGTAATGAGTTTTTGAAATACAATGAAGTGATTCTTGGTTTATGTTCTGTGTGAGTAGATTAGCAGAAACCAACAAAGGGGGTCCACTTGGGAGGTGGAATAGATTAGAGTAGATTTACTTCCAGCATTTCCAGTATTTCCAGTATTTCAGATAGAAGTTACAGTTTCTTCCTGCACCATCATACTTTGTGAATGTTCCTGCAGCATCTACAAGAATAGTTATAATAGATGTTCTAGGTTGAAAGTATAGGTTTAAGTAGAGTTTGCAATTTATAGCATTCATTTCAGTAAGAAAATAAGTGTATTATTTTCCTGTAGCACTAGTGTAGGTTTCTTTTATGCATTTCTTACCTTCCTGCAACATAAAAATAATGACTCTTTAAGGAACCTAGTGCACATACTGTGCAGACCATTTTAAGTATACGTCCCTAGAATGACAAATTAAATGCACCTCATAGTGGGAGAAGTAGTCCTTAGATTGAATAAACTATTCCTAAGAAAGGCCTTGAGCATGATTATTCCACACCTATTGTCAGGCGGTTCAACCCCAATTTTGAAAGTGTTCGATTGCGTGCGTATTTAAAAAAACAAAAACTGAAACAAATAGTTGATTTGCTTATGCATTCGAGATTAAGGGTGATTAAGTGTTCAGTTTTAAACCCAAAGTTGGAAGTGTTTTGATTGCTTGCGTGACTTGAAAAATTGAAAGATAGAATGTTTGATCCTTACGCACTTAAGATTAGATTTTCGGATTAAGGGTTCAATTGCCGCTTAAGTCTGTCAAGATTGATTTCGTTACTTGTTCAGCTGTTAGGAATCTTAATCTAGAAAACTTTGAAAAACTTAAAAACAAGATGTCAATTTCGTTAATGCATTCAAGAGTTATTTGTTCAATTTGCTTAAGGCATTCGAGATTTGTGCATGCTCATTTTAAGCCCAAAAAAGAAATGTTGACTTTTTTACATTGAATTTTTTTGACTTTTTGACTTTTGTTGACTTTTGAATTTTGTTGACTTTGACTTTTGTTGACTTTGACTTTTGTTGACTTTGACTTTTATTGACTTTGACTTTGATTTTAACTTTTATTGACTTTGAATTTGACTTTTATTGACTTTGAAACCCAAAACCAAGTGTGAAATGATGTGAGTACATACACTGTTCTTTTTAAACACCAAAAAGTGAAATGGGAATTTTTTAATTAAAAGATTATGTGCTTTCTTACCAAACTAGATGGCTAACCCTTAGACCTGTAAAAAAAAAAAAGTTAGTAAGAGTGCATTATTGTAGGTTTACAGTGCCTCCCCCCATGTTTTTACAAATAATGGTCCCAGTGGTATAGATCATATTTAAACAAATAGGTAATAGAGAGAAAGTAGAAAGAAGATAGAAGGAATATAGTCTTCTTGTTTGTGTATCAACGATATTCGTGGAAGCGTAATAAAGACAAAGTAGAAAGAAGATAGAAGGAATATAGTCTTCATGCCTTTTTAAACCTGCAAAAGAAAATAAGAGCTTGCAAAACATACTCAAACAACAAAAACACATTAGCTTAGAGGGTTAGTTTGCAAGCAAAACAATGAAAAGGAACCCGTGAAGTGGGTCCCACCGGGTGTGCCAGAGTGTGAGCTATGAAAATTAGGTGTAAAGGAGCATAATAATGAATCAAAACACTCAAAAACTAATAATCTAAACTACATACATGCTAAGACATCAAATGAAAACTTGAAATAAGCTAAATGAAGAAAGTGCAAAGCTCCTACAAGCTCATTCAAACTCCATTTTGTTCATTAGATTTGTCCATTTGTTGTGGATGTGTGCTCATGGATGTACTTCAAGCTTCAAGCTTTGATATCAAACTTGCATTATAACTCTTCTCTAAAAGATGGATTTATGATTTTCTCTCAAAATAACATTATAACTCTACATGGAAGGTGGATTTAAAATATGAAGGAAAGGGGTTTCTTATATAGGCAATGGGTAGGCAAACCAAGGGCTCAGATGCAAAGTTGAAGAGATGTCTAGATGCCACTAGAAGAGAGCACATGGATTGTCCTTCTTCAAGTGCATCAAACGGTGACACTCATCACAAGGCAATTGGGTTGAAAGTGGGGAGGAATGTGACCATTTAGGGAAATGGGACAAGGGGATGAGGGAAGACTTTAGGGGATAAGGCCTATTAAAGAAGGTGTAAGAGCATTAATGAGGATGTAAGAGGCATTTATGAAGGTGTAAGAGCCGTAAATACATATGGATAGGCTTGGCTTGAGATTGTTGACATTGACTTTGGGGGTTGAGTTGCTAATCAACGATTAGGAATGTGACATGGTTAGGGATAGAATTAGGATCAGCGTTAGGAGATAAGAAGGGTGATTAGGGTGATAAGGAAGGGTTAGCATGTGTGAAAGGGTTGGGTTGAGTTCAGACTCAATGTTAGGTAGTTGAGAGGGGTTAGGTTAGGGGTTAAAGGGAATATTAATGAATGAATTAAATGATTTAACACATTCATTCAATAATAGGAGGAATAAGGATTTAATTATCTATTAAGCTATTGGTTACTTTTAATAATTAATCAGGAATATAGCTAATTAATTGAATTAATTAGGGCTAGAGGATGACATAGGTCAATTAGGTAATGCTTAATTACTTAGCTAAAATATCCAAGAAGGCACTAAAAATGATTGATTAAGGTAATCAGATTTAGGTGTCTACAGGAATGTATGACTGGCATGTGAGATTGCGTTTCCCAGGTCTATTGTAAATTATTTCTAATGATAATTAGATGCATAGTCTCTCATTTTCTTCCTTTTTATTTTGTTTTTTCTGTTGTGTTATATTGAGTAAAAGGTTTGGAAATATCTCCTTGAGGTTTATCCATCCTTGACTATGTCAGGTGGTATTAAAACATAAGGTGGTATCCTTGAGGTAGAGTGAAGTTGAACAAGGTTAAGGGAGAGTGAGGTTGAGATTTTTGTGTTGGTAGATCCATTTTCCTGACTTGTAAATCCCTAGACCTGTTGATCATGAGGCGGTAGCATGAAGATATGACTCGGAATGACACAAGACTTGTGAAATGGAATGAGTAATGGTTTTTTGCGGGTTACTAAGAGTTGAAGGCATACCTTTTGGAAACAGGTTGAATGTGTTGTCTAATAGATTACTAGTTGGAGGAACATCTTGTAATAGATCACCATTTGGAGAGGTTGTTGCACCCATGGATTGGAAAGATGCCTCGTAGAAGAATGAACCCTACTAGGCTAGAGAAAATGATGGAAGGCTTTAGCATTGAGATGAGGATTGAGATAAAAAATGTGTTGACTCGATTGAGAAGGAATCCTGAGAATAAAGATGAAATTGAAGAGGCTACTAAAGATCTTGAGACTATAGATACTGAGATCCTTGTAGATGAGGAAAGGTTGTTGAGAGCTATGATACAAGTAAGTAAAAGACATAGGATTGATATTTCTACTTTCACTGGTTCATTGCATTTTGAGGATTTGATAGATTGGAATGGAGAACTAGAAGACTAATTTGAGATTGAATTCATCAAAGATCCATAGAGGGTTAGGTTTGCACATACTAAGTTGCAGGTTCATGCTACCTTATGGTGTAAGGAATTGCATAAAGATAAAGAGGAGCATGGTCAAGCAAAATTAACTAGATGAAAGGTAACGATTTCTAGGTTAAAAGCAAAATTCATCCTTGAGGATTATGAATTAGAGTTGTTCAAGAAGTTGCAAAACTTTAGGTAGAAAGACATGAGTGTGGATGAATACATAGAGGAATTCTATAAGATGACTATCCGATCTGGTCACAGGGAAGTATTTTAAGGAGAAGGTGGTTAGGTATTTTAATGGTCTGATATTTAACATTCAGAATTAGTTTAGTATGTTGAGGATTTATACTATTGTGGATTCTTATCTGTATGCATTGAAGGCAGAAGATAAGTTGAAGAGAAGATAAAGTAACCCTAGAAGAAGAGATAAAAAAGCTAGCAGCAATGGAAAGGAGAAGAAAATTGTTAAAGTTGAATTTGATAAGAAAATACCTAAAAGAGGTAATGGTAGAAAGGAGTTCAAAGGTACTTGTTTCAAATGTGATGGTATAAGACATATGAATTTTCAATGTTCTGAAGGATTTAGTAAGAACATGGGAAAAAAAAACCTTATGGCACATGAGGAATAAATTATTGATGAAGTAGTGGATAATGAAGCATAACCTGAGATGAGAGAGTCTATTTTCTTAGGAGAGTTATGTTGAGTAATAAGGAAACTATACCTTTACAAAGGAGGAATTTGTTTAGGAATGTTTAAAAATTAGGAAGTAAATGTTGTAAGGTTGTTATGGACAATGGTAGTACTGACAACTTGGTATCAGAAGAGATGGTGCAAAATATTGGATTGAAGAGGCTTAAACATCCTTGTCCTTATGGGATAGGTTGCTTTTCAGATGATCACATGGTGGAGGTGAAAGAGAAATATTTGGTTAACTTCAACATTGGACCTTATAGAGATAAAGTGTTATGCGATGTGGTGTTTATGGTTACTTGCCATGTTCTATTGAGAAGAACTTGGTAATTTGATATAGGAGCTATTCATGATTATAGAAGAAACTTGGTCAAAATAGAGAAGGATGGACATGAGTCTACTATAGTTCCTTTGAAGGAAGAAGAAGCGAAAAGTGCAAGGAATTTGAGTATGGTAAAGAATTTTTTTTAAGAGAATAAGACTACAGAAGTTAGTATGGATTGGAAGAATGATCTTGAAGGTAGGTCTAATTAAGGAAAATTGGTATTTGATTGTTAAAAGGGTAAGGTGAAGTAGCATAAGACTATGGTTTCTGAATAGATGAAGGTTTGTAATAGAAGTAGACCATTTATGCAAAATGGAGGAGGTAGTGATTTGAGTTCTGGTATTGATAGAAGATATGATAGAGTGAGTACATAGAAGTTTATGTTGATGGATCTAATAGAAGATAGTGCAGATGTACATAGACATTTAGCATGTTTATTCCACACCTATTGTGAGGTGGTTAATTTTTTGCACCGCTGCTGGGGATGGTGTCAAGCTAGGAAAATTTTTGAGTCATTTTTTTATTCCTAGTTAGTTTTTAGATTTGTATTCCTAAAAATTGCTCTACAAGCGTGAAGAATTCAATTGCATGCATCAAAGAGAAAGGTGATGAGATGTATATGGAAGATTTCTCCCATAAGAGTATGCTAATTTGAATGAGGAAGTTGAAGAAGTTGAGTTACCCTTTGAAGATGCAAGTCATGACTTTCCTGCAACATCTTCCTCCAGAGCATAATCATTTGATATAAGCGGTCTTTGGCCTTTTGCTGAAGTCTTGGCTAGCTTTCTATATAATTCTGACCCAAATCCACCTGTTGGTAACAATCCCATAGCTAATGCTCCTTTCCAGTAGCAACCCCATAATCAAATACCCCTAGTAATGGCACAACCTACTTTCCCATTTCCTCTCCCGAGCCTTCTAAACAATGCTAATCTAAAAAATATACCTACAACTGCTCTTCCAAAGTTTTATTGTCTTATAATGGAGGATCCTGACACTTTCTTGTTTGAGTTTGACATACTCTGTCGAAGCTTTGACTATAATACCGATGCCCATAAGCTCAAGTTGTTTCCTGCAACACTGAAAGAGTCAGCCTTACAATGGTTCATGGGCTTAGGAGCCAATGCATCAGGTACCTGGGATGAGATGCAAACATTGTTTCTGTAGAAATACAAATATTATTGCAAGGGGAGTAACCCAAAAGGAGATGATATATTTAGCATGTTGCAAAAGGAGGATGAAAAATTAGAGGACTATGTTTCACATTTCTTGTACACAATGCAGAAGAACCCCCAGCATGTACTAGCAGAGGATTCACATAAAATAGTCTTCTTAAGAGGGGTAAACGACAATTTTCTGGAAGCATTAGACTTGATGGATGGTGGAGACATATCCTAATCCTCTTGGGATGACCTCAAGAAAATCTGTCTCAACTACTCAAGGTCAACTATGAGGATACCAGTCCACAGTCACAAAAGGGATTAGTTCAGGCATTTCAAAGCTGGAGATATCTAATTTACTTGTGAATTTCAAGAAAGACATCATAAATGATGTAACTACACATCTTGAAACCATGACTGCCAAGAAGAAACATGTAGAGGCTGAATCACAATTGGCTGAGTATTGTCCACACTGCCACAAAAAGACTGCAGATGTAAGCTGGTAGAAAACCTGGAAAATCAACATTTGCCAACTGACTACATGAAGATAGATGGAGATAATGATCAAGTGTTCTTCATTACTCAATGTCGACCATGGGCTTCATGACAAGGTATGCCACAAGATCCTCTACAATTTTCAAATTCTAACAATAATCAGTGGCAAAACAAAATTTATCAGAACACTTCTCAATACTCTCAACCCCAGTGGAAAAACTAGCAAAATAACTAGTGGCCTAACCAGCAAAACAACCACTACCAAAACTAGCAAAATAAACAGTGGCCTAATCAGCAGAATCAATGGCAACCACCGTAAGGAAATTGGCAGCAAAATAATCAATGGAGGGGGCCTCCACAGTGGCCTAACCAAAATTTTGGTTGTCCACAATTACCACCTCCAGTGCAACCAACTACAATAATGCCACCTCCTACAGTAACTAATGCTATTCCAAAGCCAACCCAATTGCCTGCTCAACCTCAGCCAAATCCAAACAACAAACAACAGCAGTAGAAAACATACACTACTGACACTCAGCAATGCCCTACCTATTCACTAGAGATAGCTGATATCCATTTGAGGTCCGGCACCACTCTACCTACACCTAAATATCCTATTATCATGGAAATTGCAGACACTTCTGCAACACTACTTCCAGAAGCCACATTGCCAAATACCAGCTAGCCAAATGATATACCCAGCAGAACCACTATCCACACTCCAATAAATCCACCCTTTCCACATAGGCTAAACAAAGAAAAAACTATATCCCAAGAGGAAGAAACATTTGATATTATGGAGCAACTTAAAAATATGAACATCCAAATCCCTCTGTTCCAAGCTATCAAAGATATACCTCTTTATGGAAAGGCTATTAAGGAATCATGCCTTAAGAAGCCAGGACAGAAGAAGAAGGACCCTCAAATAGTCCATGTTGTAGGGAAATTAGCGGATATCATGTTAGGGAAGGTGGTAATACCAAATTATTCAGATACTGGCATCCTAGTAGTCGACCTGATAATAAATGGACAGATTGTGAAAAATGCTTTAGTTAATTTGGGAGCAACAATAAATGTGATTACTAAAGATACAATGCATAGGCTAAGCATAGAAGGCTTAATAACAACACCCACAGTGTTACAACTTGCTAATAGTTCAACTGTTACTCCAGATGGTCTCATAGAAGATATGGTAGTTACCTTAGATTCATGGGAGTATCCTGCTGATTTTCTTATACTATCACCTAAAGTAAACTTTGCTGGCTATCCTATAATCTTGGGAAGACCCTGTCTATCCACCACTGATGCCAAAATTAATTGCAAATTATGTAGTATGACAATTTCAAATGGTCAAGCCATAATGAAGTTAGCCCTATATCCTCCTGTCCAACCCCAACCAGACTTGGGAGAACCTATTTGGCCAGACTTAGGGGATGAGGAGGAAGAGCTGAATTCAGTAGCCCAGCTCATGATGTTGCATAGGCAATCTTTTCTAAAGATGCAAGAGGAAGATGATGTGATACAGAGCATTCTTACCAATGAATGTATTGTGGCTAAAGATGTTTTAGAGAGTTCTATTTTACAGCTATGTACCTATGAGGACTATGTGTTTCCAGCAACCCCTGAGATAATTGATCAATTATAGACAAGTGAAATACCTACAAGTCCAGTGCCCAAAGTGTTAATGGTAGAGCTAACAAAAACAGTGGAAATTTCCCCTAGTCATAACCTCCATGTAAAAAACAAGTTGTCCCAATCACAGTTGGCATTGTTAACCAAGCTCCTCAGTCAACATGAAAAAGCCTTTGCATGCGATTATGGGGATATGGAAGGACTAAACCCTAAACTCTGCACCCATAGAATCTACATCAATGATGGAAGCTTGCCACTTTGTCAAATAAATCCCGCACTGAGAGAAATAGTTAAAAATGAGTTGCAGAAGTTGTTGGATGCTGGATTCATCTATCCAATCTTTGATAGAAAGTGGGTATCACCATTGGTCATTGTGCCTAAGAAAGGAGGTAAGTGGCAGATATGTGTGGATTACAGGGAATTAAATAATGCCACAAAGAAGGATCACTTTCCTTTACCTTTTATTGACTAGGTCTTGGATAATTTGGCTGTAAAGAAATACTTCTCCTTTCTGTATGGATATAGTGGTTACAATCAGATAAGCATTTCCCCCGAAGATCAGGAGAAGACCACATTCAAATGCCCTTAGGGCACATATACTTATTTAGTATTACCTTTTGGCTTATGCAATGCACCTACTACCTTTCAAAGAGCTATGATCAACATCTTTGCTGATATATCACATGATGAATGCATGGACGACTTCACTTCATTCGGTGTCACATTTGAGGAAGCCCTGAAGAACATAGAGAAAGTAATAATCAGATGCGAGGAACACAACCTGTCTCTCAACAGTGAAAAGTGCTTTATGATGATGCAGGAAGGCGTGGTGTTGGGACATTTTATCTCCAAAGCTGGAATCCAGGTAGACCCTGTGAAGATAGAGGTAATTCTCACACTCCCTATTCCCACTAAGAAAAAAGATGTCAGATCTTTCCTAGGTCATGCTGGCTATTATAGGAGGTTTATATAGAAATTTAGTCAAATAGCTAGTCCTCTGTACACCTTACTTACCAAAGAAGCTGAATCCTTCCTGCAACTGAAGTCACTTTTGACAACTACTCCACTACTTAGGGGTCCTAACTGGACTTTTCCATTTCACATACATACAGATGCTTCAGACTATGTCGTAGGTGCTGTCCTGGGACAAAAGTCTAGAAACCTTGAAAATGCAATCTATTATATCAGTAAGAGTCTCCATGGACCATAGTTAAGCTATACAGTGACTAAAAAAGAATTGCTAGCAGTAGTTTATGCTCTGAACAAATTCTGCCATTATGTAACTGGTTATCCCATCTTTGTTCATACTGACCATGTCGCAATTAAGTATCTCATGAACAAACCTACCATCATAGGTAGGTTAGCAAGATGGCTTATTCTTTTATAGGAATTTGATATAACAATCATTGACAAGCCAGGGAAAGAAAACGTGGTAGCTGATAATCTATCCAGAATTCACCATGCTGAAGAAGATACTACTGTTATACATGATGCATTTCTAGATGAGCATTTATTTCATATTGATATCCAAAATCCATGGTATGTTGATATAGCTAATTACCTAGAAGCTAATAAAATGCCCACACATTTCTCTTATAAGGATAAGAGGCTGCTTGTAGAGAAAAGCTTCCATTTCTCTTGGATTGATAACACATTATTTTACACTGGACCCGACCAAGTCATGAGGAGATGTGTGAGAGAAGATGAGACATATGACATTCTGCATGCATGTCATAATGAACCATGTGGGGGGCACTTTGCATCCAAAAGGAAAACACTGAAGATTTTAATGACTAGCTACTATTGGCCTACACTTCACAAAGATGCAGCCAGTTATACAAGGAAGTGTGACAAATGTCAAAGAATGGGCCGACCAACAAGATCAGATGAAATGCCCTTAAACTCAAAGGTGGTGGTAACACCATTTGATAAATGGGGCATGGACTTTATTGGTCCAACAAACCCTCCATCCAATGGGAAGTCATACATCCTAGTGTGCACTGATTACCTAACAAAATGGGTCAAAGTAAGAGCAATGAAGCATGCCAGGGATCATAAAGTTGCTGAATTTCAGTATGAAGAAATTTTTACTAGATATGGCACGCTAAGAGAACTTGTTACTAATCAAGGTACTTAATTCACTTCTAATCTGATAATAGAGCTCATGAAGGAATACAATATTAGAGATCAGAATTCAAGCCCCTATCACCCTCAAGCCAATGGACAAGAAAAAGTTACCAATCGGGAGATAGAAGCAATCTTAACAAAGACAGTTCATTTGCATCATCGAGATTGGAGTAGTAGACTATCAGAACCCATCTGGGCGTATAGAACAACATGGAAGACCACCACAGGGTTCACTCTATTAAAAATATTATATGGTAAAGCAACAATGCTACCCATTGAATTTAAAAATAAGACATTAAGAACAGCGCTGGACTTAAATAATGATCTTCCTGCAGCATAGAGAGAGCGCTTGCTGCATCTCAATTCTTTGGATGAAATGCGTAAATCTTCCCTACAGCACATGAAAATTGTCCAAAAGCAAACAAAATAGTGGCACGATTCCCATATTAAGAGTAAGCAGTTCCAATTTGGAGATTGGGCATTGTTGTATGATTCTAGATTCCAAGAAATACCAGGCAAGCTGCAGACACGATGGCTGGGTCCATATGAAATAAGCCATGTATTTACAAATGGAGCAGTCCAGTCGACCACAATTGACCCAGTACACTCCAAGCTATTAGTCAATGGACATTGACTAAAGTTGTATCACCAACCACAGATGAAAGAAGACTTCCTACAATAATTCAACCACCCAGTTTTAAAGGATCAACAGGTAACACTTCCTGTAGTAGAGGGTGTCAACCTTCTTCCTTCAACTCTTCAATAAGAATTCCTTCAAAGCATGACCATAATAAAAAATTTATGTTTACATAGAGTTAAATTCTCCATTCACTTTCTACATTCTTCTTTTTCATCTTATTTCATTCCTTAATGTTCCATCCACCCACCTCCCATGTCATCATTGTTCTATGCTTTCAATAAAAAGATCATGCACTGACGCATGCTACCGCTGTTATTCCACTCTCACCACCTTTTGCTGGCACGTGCAATGATCATTTGATAGGTATGAGATTTTCAAATTTATTTCCATTTTTAGCGCATACATTTCGTTGGTTATATCTAATACTGCCATAAATGTATTGTTGCAACCTAAAGCCAGTTTCGTACCTCCTACAAGCCTGACAAGTGAGGACACTTATCAATGTTTCATAGGGGACAGGGAAGTGTACTCATTCCTAAATGTCATTTCTATTTACTCATTAAGATCCTCAAATCTGTACTTTGGCATTGTCTTAATTAAAATCCAGCTGTCGCATCACACAAGTGTTAAGTGTCATACCTTTATTCCTAAATAAACCCCTAATTGTTAGACTAGATGTGACCCAAAATTAAAATCATGAGATAACTCTCGCATGAATATCTATAATTCATTTTTTTCATAATGAGGATACCAAAAGAATGTGAAAAAGGGTTCGTGGTTTTACAAGAGGTAGTCTAAAATTCAAAAGAGAAGAAGGTAATTGTCAAGAATAGGGCAGAGGTTGAATTTGGTAAGCAGAAATGGGGGCCCAATTATAGTGGCATGAACCAGTAGTTCATGGTATTTTAATTTCTGACGTTGAGGCAGTAAGAAGATTTAATGCCTATGGATGGTTGGGATATTTCTTGAAATTGACAGAGTTTGATGAAGAAGTAGCAATAGAATTTGCAAACACATTTGATGAAGGCCAAGCAACAGTGTGGGGTTTGACAGTCGTTGCCACAGAGGAACAAATAGCGAAAGTAACCAGGATGCTAGCAACAGGGGAAAACTACCCCAATGTGCATGATGCTAGGTCAGCTAGGGCCCAGTTTACCCTACCAAGTGACCCTCCTCTGGAGATTACTAAATAGGGGTGCAAAAGAATGTCCATTCCTCCACCATATTATGAGTTGGCCACACATATTATCAGGTATTTTACCTATGAAGGAAGATTTTCTAATTTGCACGTGCATCATTTTAAGTTGCTTAGTTATGTAAGGCATAATCTTCCAATGAATATCCCCAATTTCTTGTTGAATATGCTATGTGTTAGTGCTGAGGAAACACAGAAAGGAAATGAAAATTTTGTTACTCACCATGCCCTAATTAAATTGCTCATAGATAAATCTCTTAGGGATGTCTCTCCTATGGCATAGGTAGAATTTGTCTAGCATAAAACCCTACAGCCTTAGATTGTCCCTAATGTGAAAATTAGCCAAGATAATGCAGTCCCCATAGACTTAACTAATGAGCAAGGTACCCAAGGGGTAGAAACCAAAAATGTACAAGAAACTATGCATTTACCCGCTCTTATGAGCAATGTACCTACTTCTGCCTGAACAAAAGGAAAATAGAAGTTAGAGGGAGAAAATTTGGTTCCTACAACTGAGCCATGAAACCCTACAGTCTCGAGAGGGAAGAAAATGAAGTCAGTTCCTGCAATAACTACTCCTGCAGCCACTACTCCTGTAGCAGAGAAACCAAAGAGGGTTAGTAAGAAAAAGGTTGTAGAGGTTGAGGAAACCCCTGTAAGAAGAAGCCCTAGGATGAGAGGGCAGATTCCTAAAGTACCCACCGAAAGCCAGTCTTCTTCATGCAAACAATTTGAGGAGTAAACTCCTATTCATATTGTTCTGGATGATTCTCCCAGCCAATCTGAGATTCCAAACATGTCTCAAAATCTGGATGAGAAGTGTGAAACTGAGCCAAATGTATGTCAAAATGACCTAGGAGCTAGTCATCAAGATGTTCTGAACTGTGAAGAAGAAACCCCTATAAATCACCAGCTAGCTTGCACATAAACTGCCCTAGTTTCCTATAAGTGAACTTGGTTAATAAATTTCTTAGAGTAGTCATGGAGGGAACAAAGGAGGAAGAATAACCAGGATGAGGACAGTGGTCCAAATAATCTGCAAATTCTTCTCTTCTAGTTATATAATAAGCATGTGTTGACAACCACTCTATGGGGAGAAGAGAAAAAGAAATTGCAAAAAGTAATAGCAGAACAAGGAGAGGAAATTGCAGAATTAAAAGATCAATTGGCAAGACAGAAACAAAGGATGGAACATTCCCTTAAGTTGGCTAAACAGATAATTTCTTGTAGACCACCACCTAGGATCTATACCATCTATCTAAAAGAACAATTCCTCTTATTCCAGTTGATGATGACCCTCAAGGATGTAAACGCAGAGTTCAAATCAGCCCAAGAATTTTATGGTTTATACCAGACCCTTCCATCATGGCAACAAAACTTACTTTGTGAGTTGTATGTGCATAATTTCATCATCCCTACAAAGATAGAATGGAACCCCTACTTTACATAGGGGATATACACCTAAGGGCTCTAATTTCTTGGATGCACAATGAGGCCAACTATGATAGACAACTAGAGAATTACAGAGAACTGGAGAAATCAAAACCACTGCCATTAAGAGCAGAAAGAAGTCAACCAGAAGAATTCTTGAGGGATTGGTTCAAACTGACATATGGGAATGTTAAAAAGGAAATAAGAGATAAAATTTTCAAGCTCAGAATAGATGTGTATGAAGAATATGACAACATGTCTTATTTTGTCTTCCAAAGAGCCTTAACCAATGCCAGAAGTAGGTGGAGCAGATTATCAGAGGCATGCAAAAGGTCAGAGCCACACAACCCCATTAACCTTGAAGTAGGCATACACCGAGCACCGAAATACATGGGGTTGGGTAGGCAAATTAGGTAGGAACTCTGTTGTCCACTCACAATGTAGCCACCCATGCTCCTTTGGCCCCTGTATGATATCAACACTGCCAGGCTTGACAAGCTACAGGAGGATCATAGAAGGGAAGTTTGGGAAAGAACAAGAGGATTCTACTACTCCTTCAAGAGCTAGAGGTGAGGAAGAAATGAAGTTGGTGACTTTAGGTCAATTGCTAGAAGATGCAATGCTTGAGGACAAGCATTTGATTAACCAAGGGGCATATGATGAGGCCAAATTATTGCCTTTATTTTGTATAATTTTAAATACTCTGTTCTAATTTCAGTCAAGACATTTGTGAACCTAGCCAGTTAAAACTTGTGATAAAGTCCAGTTAGAACTGATAAACCATGGGTAGATATTTGTGACATATTTTGCCAATATTATACATACAGTGCAGTATTTCATATAACCATCAGAATATATGTTCTAATATCTAGATTTAATTTGATTAAGCTTGTTGCATGAATATTTTTGCATCACAGCTAACTTTTCAGGGAAGGAAGCGGTTGGAGAGTGGTCAACAACATTCAAGGAAGACTGTTGAGGACAAGCTATGGTGCAGTGATCATCATAGCACTAGGAGACACAACTGCTACAATGGAGGAGCCACTATTCCAGGATGTGGGGTTGTAGTGCTGCTATGCTCCCTTTGCACTTTATTATGTCGAACTGGTCGCCCAAACTTTATTACCCACACCGCGGGCTATTGCGTTTCCATCTTCTTCTCCGACATGTTTTCAGCAAGATAGTTTCTTTTCTATTTTTTAATAAGCATTCGATCCTCTATTTATAGGGATTGGACTGATAGTTTGTAGTTAGAAGAAAAAGAGAGAGAGTTAGAGACAAATTTTTTTTGGAAGAAAACTGTTATATCTTACAGCAAGATATTTTAAGTTTCATGTATTGTTTTTATGTAATGAGTTTTTGAAATACAATGAAGTGATTCTTGGTTTACGTTCTATGTTAGTAGATTAGCAGAAACCAACCAAGGGCGCCCACTGGGAGGTGGAATAGATTAGAGTAGAGTAGATTTACTTCTAGCATTTCTAGTATTTCTAGTATTTCAGATAGAAGTTACAGTTTCTTCCTGGACCATTGTACTTTGTGAATGTTCTTGCAGCATCTGCAAGAATAGTTATAATGGATGTTTTGGGTTGAAAGTATAGGTTTAAGTAGAGTTTGCAATTTCTAGCATTCATTTCAGTAAGGAGATAAGTGTATTCTTTTCCTGTAGCACTAGTGTAGGTTTCTTTTATGCATTTCTTACCTTCCTGCAGTATAAGCATCATGACTCTTTAAGGAACCTAGTGCACATACTATGCTGACCATTTCAAGTATACGTCCCTGGGTTGACTAGTTAAATGCACCTCACAGTGGGAGAAGTAGTCCTTAGATTGAATAAACTATTCCTAAGAAAGGCCTTGAGCATGATTATTCCACACCTATTGTGAGGCGGTTCAGCCCCAATTTTGAAAGTGTTCAATTGTGTGCGTGTTTTAAAAAAAAAAACTGAAACAAAGAGTTGATTTGCTTGTGCATTGGAGATTAAGGGTGATTAATTGTTCAGTTTTAAACCCAAAGTTGGAAGTGTTTTGATTGCTTGCGTGACTTGAAAAACTGAAAGATAGAATGTTTGATCCTTATGCACTCAAGATTTGATTTTTGGATTAAGGGTTCAATTGCCGCTTAAGTCATTCAAGATTGATTTCGTTAGTTGTTCATCTTTTAGGAATCTAAATCTAGAAAACTTTGAAAAACTTTGAAACAAGATGTCAATTCCGTTAATGCATTCAAGAGTTATTTGTTCAATTTTCTTAAGGCATTCGAGATTTGTGCATGTTCATTTTAAGCCCAAAAAATAAATGTTGACTTTTTTTTACATTGACTTTTCTTGACATTTTTACTTTTGTTGACTTTTGACTTTTGTTGACTTTGACTTTTATTGACTTTGACTTTTGTAGACTTTGACTTAAACTTTTGTTGACTTTGAAACCCAAAACCAATTGTGAAATGATGTGAGTACATACACTATTTTTTTTAAACACCAAAAAGTGAAATGAGAATTTTTTAATTAAAAGATTATGTGCTTTCATACATAACTAGATGGCTAACCCGTAGACCTGTAAAAGAAATAAAAATAGTTAGTAAGAGTGCATTATTGTAGGTTTACAGTGACTTCCCCCATGTTTTTACAAATAATGGTCCCGGTGATATAGACCATATTTCAACAAATGGGTAATAGAGAGAAAGTAGAAAGAAGATAGAAGGAATATAGTTTTCTTGTTTGTGTATCAACGATATTTGTGGAAGCGTGATAAAGAGAAACTAGAAAGAAGATAGAAGGAATATAGTCTTCATGCCTTTTTAAACCTGTAAAAGAAAATAACAGCTTGCAAAACATACTCAAACAACAAAAACACACTAGCTTAGAGGGTTAGTTTGCAAGCAAAACAATGAAAAGGAACCCGTGAAGTGGGTCCCACTAGGCGTAAGGAGCATAATAACGAATCAAAACACTCAACAACTAATAATCTAAACTACATACATGCTAAGACATAAAATGAAAACTTGAAATAAGCTAAATGAAGAAAGTGAAAACCTCCTACAAGCTCATTCAAGCTCCATTTTGTTCATTAGATTTGTCCATTTGTTGTGGATGTGTACTCATGGATGTGCTTCAAGCTTCAAGTTTTGATCTCAAAATTGCATTATAACTCTTCTCTAAAAGATGGATTTATGATTTTCTCTCATAATAACATTATAACTCTACATGGAAGGTGGATTTAAAATATGAAGGAAAGGGGTTCCTTATATAGGAAATGGGTAGGAAAACAAAGGGCTCAGATGCAAAGTTGAAGAGAGGTCTAGATGCCACTGGAAGAGAGCACATGGATTGTGCTTCTTAAACTGCATCAAATGGTGACACTTGTCACAAGGGGATTGGGTTGAAAGTGGGGAGGAATGTGACCATTTAGGGAAATGGGACAAGGGGATGAGGAAAGACTTTAGGGGATAAGGCTTATTAAAGAGGGTGTAGAGAATTAATGAGGATGTAAGTAGCATTTATGAAGGTGGAAGAGCCTTAAATGCATATGGATAGCCTTGTCTTGAGATTGTTGACTTTGACTTTGGGGGTTGAGTTCCTAATCAATGTTTAGGAATGTGACATGGTTAGGGATAGAATTAGGATTAGGGTTAGGAGATAAGAAGGGTGATGAGGGTGATAAGGAAGGGTTAGCATGTGTGAAAGGGTTGGGTTGAGTTCAGACTCAAGGTTGGGTAGTTGAGAGGGGTTAGGTTAGGGGTTAAAGGGAATATTAATGAATGAATTAAATGATTTAACATATTCATTCAATAAGAGGAGGAATAAGGATTTAATTATCTATTAAGTTGTTGGGTGCTTTTAGTAATTAATCAGGAATATAGCCAATTAATTGAATTAATTAGGGCTAGAGGATGACATAGGTCAATTAGGTAATGCTTAATTACTTAGCTGACATGTCATAGAAGGCACTAAAAATGATTGATTAAGGTAATCAGATTTAGGTGTCTACTGGAATGTACGACTGGCATGTGAGATTGTATGTCCCAGGCCTATTGTAAATGATTTCTAATGATAATTAGATGCATAGTCTCTAATTTTCTTTCTTTTTATTTTGTTTCTTCCATTGTGTTATATTGAGTAAAAGGTTTGGAAATATCTCCTTGAGGTTTATCCATCCTTGACTATGTTAGGTGGTATCAGAGCATAAGGTGGTATCCTTGAGGTAGAGTGAAGTTGAACAAGGTTAAGGGAGAGTGAGGTTGAGATTTTTGTGTTGGTAGATCCGATTTCCCAACTTGTAAAGCCCTAGACCTATTGATCATGAGGCGGCAGCGTGAAGATATGACTCGCAATGACACAAGACTTGTGCAATGGGGTGAGTAATGGTTTTTTGTGAGTTACTAAGAGTTGAAGGCATACCAATTGGAAACAGGTTGAATGTGTTGGCTAATAGATCACTAGTTGGAGGATCATCTTGTAATAGATCACCATTTGGAGAGGTTGTTGCACCCATGGATTGGAAAGATGACTCGTAGAAGAATGAACCCTACTAGGCTAGAGAAAAGGATGGAAGGCTTTAGCATTGAGATGAGGATTGAGATAAAAAAAATGTGTTGACTCAATTGAGAAGGAATCCTGAGAATAAAGATGAAATTGAAGAGGCTGCAAAAGATCTTGAGACAATAGATACTGAGATCCCTGTAGATGAGGAAATGTTGTTGAGAGCTATGACATAAGTAAGTAAAAGACATAGGATTGATATTTCTACTTTCACTGGTTCATTGCATTTTGAGGATTTGATAGATTGGATTGGAGAACTAGAAGACTAATTTGAGATTGAATTCATCAAAGATCCATAGAGGGTTAGGTTTGCACATAATAAGTTGTAGGCTCATGCTACCTTATGGTGTAAGGAATCACATAAAGATAAAGAGGAGCATGCTAAAGAAAAATTAACTAGATGAAAGGTAAGGATTTGTAGGTTAAAAACAAAATTCATCCTTGAGGATTATGAATTAGAGTTGTTCAAGAAGTTGCAAAATGTTAGGTAGAAAGACATGAGTGTGGATGAATACATAGAGGAATTCTATAAGATAACTATCTGATCTGGTCACAGGGAAGTATTTTAAGGAGAAGGTGGTTAGGTATTTTAATGGTCTGATATTTAACATTCAGGATTAGTGTAGTATGTTGAGGATTTATACTATTGAGGATTCTTATATGTATGCATTGAAGGCAGAAGATAAGTTGAAGAGAAGATAAAGTAACCCTAGCTCGGAAGAGATAAAAAATCTAGCAGCAATGGAAAGGAGAAGAGAACTGTTAAAGTTGAATCTGATAAGAGAATACCTAAAAGAGGTAATGGTAGAAAGGAGTTCAAAGGTACTTGTTTCAAATGTGGTGGTATAAGACATATGACTTTTGAATTTTTTGAAGGATTTAGTAAGAACATGGGAAAGCAAAACCTTATGGCACATGAGGAATAAATTATTGATGAAGTAGTGGATAATGAAGCATAACCTGAGATAAGAGAGTCTATTTTCTTAGGAGAGTTATGTTGAGTAACAAGGAAACTGTACCTTTACAAAGGAGGAATTTGTTTAGGAATGTTTACAAATTAGGAAGTAAATGTTGTAAGGTTGTTATGGACAATGGTAGTACTGACAACTTGGTATCAGAAGAGATGGTGCAAAATATTGGATTGAAGAGGCTTAAACATCCTTGTCCTTATGGGATAGGTTTCTTTTCAGATGATCACATGGTGGAGGTGAAAGAGAAATATTTGGTTAACTTCAACATTGGACCTTACAAAGATAAAGTGTTATGTGATGTGGTGTCTATGGTTACTTGCCATGTTCTATTGAGAAGAACTTGGTAATTTGATATAGGAGCTATTCATGATTGTAGAAGAAACTTGGTCAAAATAGAGAAGGATGGACATGCGTTTACTATAGTTCCTTTGAAGGAAGAAGAGGGGAAAAGTTCAAGGAATTTGAGTATGGTAAAGAGTTATTTTTTAAAGAAGAAGACTACAGAAGTTATTATGGATTGGAAGAATGATCTTGAAGGTAGGTCTAATTAAGGAAAGTTGGTATTTGATTGTTAAAAGGGTAAGGTGAAGTAGCATAAGACTTTGGTTTCTTAATAAATGAAGGTTTGTAATAGAAGTAGACCATTTATGTAAAATGGAGGAGGTAGTGGTTTGAGTTCTGGGATTGATAGAAGATATGGCAGAGTGAGTAAATAGAAGTTTAAGTTGATGGATCTGATAGAGGATAGTGCAGAGGTACATAGACATTTAGAGTTACAGATAAAGAGGATGTTTAGATGAAAAGAAAGCATGGGATTTATGTTCCACGAATTGTCAAATGTTCATAATTTTCTCTTATGGAACATTTTATTTTACCTGGGAAGTCTGATGCAGGAGTATCTTAGGATTTTGGCAATCTTGCATCAAAACAAAATTATTTGCATTTTCTTCTTTGATCAGCCTAGTATTTTGGTTGGTGGTTGATTTGTACTTGTTCTTTTGTGTCGTGGTCCTAGAAATGTGTTCTTGGTTCTTCCCTAGAGATTATCCTATGATATCACATCATTTGGTTTTGTCGTACATATGTTATGGCTAATTCTTTGCATGTCTGTCATGTTCTTCATTTTCCTAGTTAGTTGTTGTGTTTTTATCAGTTTCCTGATATTTTGTTGGGTTTTTTTCTTATGAAATCATGCTAGCTTATTTTTATGTTTGTGGTCAACATTATTTTATGTTTTCATCTTTTATTTCTTTCATTGGAGGTTGTTCCTAAAGATTTGGGTCCTGACCAATTTGTTGTAATATGCTTTCTCTATTATTAGGGAATGTAATATTTTGTAGGCCAACTAGATGTTGTGATGGATTTATAAGCTTATGGACTTGTTCCTAAGGGACAAGAGGTGATCTCATAAGATTATTTGGCTTAGATTGGGTATGAATTGTGAGGGTTTTGAATGTAATCAATCTTGCATGCTTGGCATGTATGAGTGACGTGTGAGACTGCATGTTGGAGGTTCATTGTAAATGATTGTTGATGATAATAAAAAATTGAATCTCTCATTTTCTTGCTTGTTATTTTGTTTCTTCTATTATGTTATATCGGTTGCAAGGTTTGTACCGATCTCCTTGAGGTTTCTCCATCCTTGATTGCATCAATATGGGAAGTTCGAATATGTAGGAATGAGTATTTCATGTTAGACATTTGATTCTCAAAATTTTGTTCTAATATCTAGTGATGATGATAAGTTAATTTTTAGTATATTTAAAAGGTAGCAACTATGGAAGTTGGTATATGTAGGAAAGAGTATTTGAAGTCCTTATGGGAGAATGTGCCACATTGAAATTTTTGTGTTGTTATATAGATGTATAGTCTATTAATGTTGAACTATCCTACTTCAAGGTCCACAAAATGTCAGAGGTTGAAGTTATATTTTTTTGTTTTCTCCTAGAATGACTGATTATTATGAAAGGTCAAGAGTGGTCCAAAGCTTGACATTTCTTTGCATTGATGTTTCCAGGTGTGTGGTTTGGTCGACATGTTCCTAACATTCATGTAGAATTCTAGTTCAGATATCTTATGTTGGTTGGCTCCACATGTAAATTTAGATTTCTCTATGTTCAACATTGTTCCACATTTATATTTCTCTTATTCTTATCAAAATGGATGTCTCCAAAGGGCTTCCTATAGAGATCGTGATTAATTCTTCTAATGGAATTTGAGCTCAATTTTTTTTATTCTGAAGGGATTTCTTTTAGGTGTAGAGATGTTTTAAAATTGGTCATGCAGTTGCTCAATGTGGTGTAGAAAAAATAAATCATCAGTTTCATGGTGGAATGGTGCTTCTGATCAACATTACAAGGTTTTGAAGAAATCTGATTCTTGGAGGAATTTTTTCCAAGTGGTTGTCAATGATTATCTGGATCTTGAAGCTTCTTATTAGGTTGATCTATTTATGGATGGTGGGAGTGTTGTGGATAGTGAGAAAATTCTTGCTGTATGCTTGATTGTGGGTCAAAATGTGGCTCGAGTGTCTTCTCCCAGTGATAGTGTTTTGGCTATCAATTCTTGTGTTAATGTATTTCCTATAGGGAGGATTTATGATCTTTATCTAGAGGTAGGGGTTGTCCCCTCTGTTAGCTCTCTTTCCTAGGATGTTAGTGGTCCATTATTTGGACCCAAGGCTTGGCAAGTTGAGGTAATAAAAGTGCAAGATGGATGGATTACTATCAAAGGTAAGAAAACTAAGATGTACAAGCCCTCTTTTGACACAACTCTTCATTCCCACAAGGGTAGTGTGAAAGGTTAATCTTATTGGCTCTTGGTTGGGGGATTTTGGATTGGGGTTTCCTTTGGTCCTCTCATTTCTATTTGGCTACTTGATGGTTGTTTTCTTGCAACTTTTTTTTTGGGTTGTGGTAGCCTATTGGCTTGTTCCATGTTGTTTGTTTTGTTTTGTTTAGGTGGGCCTTATTGATATATCTTATGTATACATTTTGTAAAGGGTTTTGCATCCATTCAAAACCCATTTTTAACTTAACAAAAACATTGTTATCTTTGTTGGTCTTTGGCTAACTCAGTTAATTTTGGTGATTTGGTTTATGACTTATTAGTTTGGATACAATTTAGAGGAAAATTTAAGATGGTAATATGGATCTTTCAATGGTATGTTGAGAATTGCATGGAGTTGTGTGCATTGGAAGATATATTTGGCCCAATTGGTTAATGTGTTCTAATGACATGCTACTTGTTACATTTGGCACTAAGGATGATGTTGTGATGCATACATTTCTTTAAAATAATTTGAGAAATGTGTTTTATGATATATTTGGATCCCCTTTATCTACTGTGGTGGACCACATTGAGTATAAATGTTTGGCGTGGTGGTTGACTTTATATAAATAATGCTTATCTCTACCATGGCCAACCTAATTATTTTCTGAGATGATCAAGTTGATAAATAAAGATGTGTGGATGGTTGAGTTGATATTTGGATTGACTTGGATTGTGTATGAATTGAATGTGTATTCAATGTGATGTGAATGTGAAAGAGTATATGTGTGAGGGTTTGAGTTTGATAAAGTTGTTGTAGTGGTTGATCAAAAGATCCTACTGATGACCTTATAGCATGACATGTTTTCAATTAGTGCCAACACACTTAGTCATCATAGAGTTGACCGAGCTATTAGTGAAACCTGAGCAGTTACAGTGTAACCCGAGTAGTGGCAGTGTCGACCAAGAAGATAGTGGTAATCAATATTACCTGAGTGATCAATACGACCCGAGTACATAGTGTAGCTGGAGTTCCAGAGTTTACTATGTTGCCCGAGTAACAACATAGTGCCCGAGTGCCAGTATATTGCCCGAGTGGATTACTAGACCCGAGTAACAGTTTTGGGCCAACTTAGTTTATATTTTTTGATATTAATTTATCTAATGGAAGCTGACTTATAGAAGTATTTGATTTGGATAAGGTATAAATATAAGGTATTTTTTTTATCCAAATATATTTGTGAAGAAGTGTGTAAGTGAATATGAAGTGGCAGCTGATTAAGAGGCTATAGTAGTATAAGGAATAGCAGAGACTTGTCCATCATAGCTAGGTGATTAGTTTTTATATCATTGGATCTTATTCAGTAAATCAGAGTTGCATAGAAGATCATCTATTGGTTAATCCTAACAAGTCTATCAGCAAAATCCTCTAACAAGGTGGACCTAACAACCCTTTACAAATATTCTAATAGAGTTGCATACTTAATTGTATTATACAAAATCCTTTCACAAGGTGGACCTAACATTATTTATTGCTCCTAACAAGGTAGGCCATCAGAACTGGTCAATTGTAAGAATTAATAGGATAAATTAATACAACAGTAATGAATCTTGTGGGTACCATCCCCACCCCAGTTTTACTTTCTATTTGGAAGGTTTTTGGGTAACCAAATATTGTGTCAAGTGTTGTGGATGTTTATTAATTTTCTATTTCATGCATGCAATCAGATTAGATAATCTAATAAAGGATTAAAGAGATTAAGTTTTATTGGTTCCTGATTCACCGCCCCCCTCTCAGTCACCTAGCCTCAATATATTTCCAAAAATTGGTATCAGAGCTAACGGTTATCTTAACAAAAGCTTAACAACTTGAGCAAAGATTAGAGGCAATGGAAATATATAGACTAGAGAAAGCCATTGAAAGTGAAAAGATAGATCTGCAAGTGGCCGTGGATCAGTTCAGAATACTCAAGGAGTAGATCTCTCTTTCCCTGAAAAGAAGAAAAGATTTAGCTATTTAGATGAATGACCAAAGTTACATAGAAGAAAGAATTGAAGACTTGTGCAAAGAAAGAAGTTTCGAAGAAGCAAATGCAGCAATTGAAGAACTACTCGCAAAGAATCTCAATTTACATGAAGAAGTCAAAAATTTGAGAAGAGAACAAGAAATTTATTTAGTTAGAATATGTGAAGTCATGGAACAAAAGAATCAAGCAGAAAATTATGGAGAAATGACACAAGAAGATAAAAAATTTCTAAGTACAAGATTAGAAGAAAAATAAAATGAAATCCATCGTTTGTCACTTCAGCAAGAAGATATGATAAATCAACTCAATAATGTAAATCAAGAAGTTATCAATCTGAGGACAAAAAATGAAAGACTGCAGAATGATCTCAATACTAAAAAGAAAACCAATGAAAGTAGGATGAATTCATAGATAAGCATGGATCAATTGATAGAGAAAAATAACCTCAGACATCATGGACAAACTTGATTAGGTTATACTGAACAAGGTGAATCCTCATAGTAAAGAACTCAAAAGAACAACAAACCTCCTTGTAATCATTGTGGCAAGTTAGGGCACACAAAAATAAAGTGTTGGAGCAATGGAAAATCAAATTTTTAAGGGTAAATGCTACAGATGCAAAAAAACATGGACATAGGTCAAGTGAATGCACTGAGAAACCTAAGTTTGAAGGAAAATGTTTCAATTGTAACAAACAAGGTCACAAATCTTATGAGTGTAGAACTAAGAAATGGAACCCTGCTGAACAACTAGCTAAAGCAAGTTTTGGTTGGGATTACAACACATGGACAAGATGTTGTCACTATGGTGAATATGGGCATATTGGTGCAAATTGCGCAAAGAATCACCTCAGAAAAAGGAATCCCACTAAGAGATGTTATGTATGTAAATAACTAGGTCATCTAAGCAAGAATTACATGAATAGAGAAAAAGTGGATATTAGTTTTGAGAAAGACAAAGCAAAAGTTTCTAAAATCAAAACTTAGATGAGTCAGCAGTGGGTAAGGAAGTCTCCTAAGAGTTCAGAACAAAACGCTGAAGGATTGAATGACACCCAAAGCAGTGAGTTGGGTGGATCTATGATATTCGAGTAAATATGCAAGAAGATTACTAGAACTATACATACAAGCCATCCTACATAATTTCCAGACATGCTAGCATGTCCAAATAAGCATATTGATGCACTAGGACACATTATAGTTTTAACTAAGTTAGGATCTCAGTTACATCTGAGTTACACTATCTTAACTGAGTTAAGTCGGGTTGTATAGTTTCTAGGATGCAGAAGTTAGTTTTTTTCGAGATTCATTCTGAGCTATGCCAACTACCATGTACGAAGCATTTAATGAAAACTCAATGGTAAAATCTATTATAAAACATGAATTGGAAAGGTTATTGTTTACAAAGTTTACAATTTACAAAGTAATTCAGAGCCTTAAGCGATTCAGAGAGAATTTGTGTTCAAAAGATTTAAATTGTGAAGTTGTATCAAACCCCAAGCATTATGGCATCTACTTCCAGTAGCAAGGTTAAGAAAGGATCTGAGATGTTTGTGAGGAATGCTATTTGCGAACCTCCAAATTTTAAGGTTCATCCAATGATGATAGAGGAGATAGATCTGATGGGAGCTCATTCCCTAATTCCTCTGAGGGTACTGTTGATCAACGACATCTGAGCCTTCTATCATTGCACAATTCAACAATTAGGTACATTGGAAATGAATAAAGCATATGAGAAACTTTGTGAAGCTGGGAATCTGAAGCCAGAACATAAGCACCTAGATTTCAAGGGTTTGAATCATATCATGCATATACCATAGAACTTTCAAATTAAGTGGATTAGGTTTGTTCTCAGTCGTGTTCATGACATGTATTTATGACTAGAGCAACTAGTGAAGATTACCAAGACAATGGTATACCATGTTACAAGGTATCCTATGCTTGACAAGTCTAAAGCTACCAAAACCCTACCCTGGGATGACCTAACTAAGAAGACTCTTGCTGAGTGGGATGGAAGAGGCATGAGATTAAATGGAGTTACAAACATGGAATTTAGGTTTGGGATTCATGTAATTGCACACAAAATATACAACTCTAGCCGAGCAAATAGTGTACCATGTGAGGCCGCGGGCTTGGAATACAAAGTGGTCAAGACCAACCTTTCATTCGACCTTGCTGAGTTGCAACTCATCCAATTGAGAAAGAAAATGGAAACCATCCAGGCATCAAAGACTAATCTATGTAAGTTTGGTTCACTTCTGGTCTGCATATTCTTTTATATTCATATGTTTTTCCCTTCCAAAGGAACAAATGTTTGGAAGAAGGAAATACCCATAGTTTATCAAATAAATGATTTCATAGAAGAATTAGGAGACAATGTTTAGAGCATCATGGATGCATATTTTGAGGAGTTTAGATAGAGGATGCAGAATAGATAAATAATTCCTAAACAATTGGTAGAAGACTAAAAATATGATGTTTTCTCCCTAGTTGACTGTGATAAAGTATACATTCAGATAGTCAATCTTAGGGTTGCATGGGTGAAACCTCTTTCATATGAGGTTAACATAGATGAGACCAAAGATATCATTGAGGCTTTTGTGAATGAGCTTGTTGATCCCAAAGCACCATAGTTCGGTACCTATGAAGAAGCTACGAGTAGAATTTCATTGGAAATTGAGATTCCTAAGATTTTGAAAAGAGGAAAGAAGAGGTTAGAAGGAGGAGGAGGAGGAGGAGGAGGAGGAGGAGAAGAAGCAGGAGAAGAAGAATAAGAAGAAGAAGGAGGAGGAGGAGGAGAAGAAGCAGGAGGAGGAGAAGAAGCAGAAGAAGAAGAAGGAGAAGAAGGAGGAGAAGGAGAAGAAGGAGGAGAAGAAGAAGGAGGAGGAGGAGAAGAAAAAGGAGGAGGAGGAGAAGAAAAAGGAGAAGGAGAAGAAGAAGAAGAAGGAGGAGGAGAAGGAGAAGAAGGAGGAGAAGAAGAAGCAGGAGGAGGAGGAGGAGAAGAAGAAGGTAAGTGCAAGAAGTTGAGTGCCAATTCTGCGGAAGTCTTGTGGGCTTGAAAACTACCGCTAGAAATGGGCACCCGTTTTGAAAAAAAGGGCACTCGTCTTAGGCTCGGACACCCGATCCAAAATTCAAAAAATGGGTACCCATTTTTTTTCAAAACTGGTGCCCATTTTTCAAAACGGGTACCCATTTTTTCTTCAAAACGGGTGCCCATTTTTTAAATTTTTATTTTTTTTTTATTTTTTTTATTTTATAAAATCATTTTTTATGCCAATTTATTACATTTAAGAAAGGGGTACACATTTTTAAATGTGTGCCCGTTTTTTAAAATTTGAATTTACCAAACCACCATTTGCATTGGATTTCAGTTTGGGACAGGTTTGGTGGGACCAAGCCTATGCTTGGACCTCCAAAATAATG
>MU223777.1:632459-659527 GCA_018584345.1 Thuja plicata | reverse complement strand
CGAGAAGGAGAAGGAGAAGGAGAAGGAGAAGGAGAAGGAGAAGAAGCAGAATTAGAAATAGAAGGAGATCTAGAAGAAGAAGAAGAAGAAGAAGAAGAAGAAGAAGAAGAAGAAGGCCCCCAAGCATAATACAAAGATCTCTACCCCTATTATAACTACAAGGAGATCTAGAAGCAAACTTATATTTCCCAAGGAAGATGAAGAAGAAGATATAGTCATATTCAAGAAACCCCCACCTACCTTTGAGAATAAAAATGAAGAACTAAGAGAAGGTAGTGGTATGAGTTCTCTAAAATCACTAAAATATGCTTCCACAACTAAGGATGAATAGAAGCAAATTGAGGAAGCAGTTGTAGAGAAAATTACAAGATGGAAGTTTGATCCATCTGAATTGAAGAGTCATATGACTGAAGATCTGTTCAAGACAATACCTGTTCCCTAGAGAAATGCAGTCTGAACAGAAAAGGATATTAGAGAAAATACCTTGAGGTAAGTCATTGCTACAATGACAAACAAAGAGGTAAAAGAGGCCATGACCAAATATGAGAGCAATTACACTCCAAGGTTCAAGACCTTTCAGATATTGAACAAGAGAATAGAGGGTGTGGTGCAGGCCACAACAAAGATATGGAAGACAGTCATTGAAATCAAAGAAGAAGATAAGGCAGAGGTACTGAGTATAGACCCCAAGGAAAAGACTGATGATGTAGAATTACCTTAGGTGGAAACAATTGAAGAATCCAATGCAGAATAGATTGCAGTAGAAGTGATGGCATCCCTGCCCAATCACCTATATAGAACATGCTATCTCTGGGAAAGGATAAATCCATAGAATCTACATCTGGACTATTAGGAACCAAGCATTAGGCTCCATATACTACTGGGCCAAGCCTAACCGAGTCACAAAAGGTAACTGTGAATGTTTCTTTAGTGAGTACTAATGCTACAGTTGGTGCAACAAAATTTAATGATCCACTAGATACTGAAGCAAGGATGATAGTGGAAAAGGTAAGGAAATTGTTCCTTCACCCAATCCCAAGTTTAAAGGAAAAGAGAAGGAAATAGATACTGATGATATTGATCTTGAGAAATATATTGTGATTCCAAATTGGGATCTATCCAACTTAAAATTAGAGGAGATGGATATATTAAGGGAGCTATGGAAGAAAAGATCTACACAATAGAAGCTCAGAGAAGAAAAGAAGAGAAAAAGAGTGCTAGAGGACATAAAAGGTATATTGCTAGATGCACTAGAAGTAGAAGTAAATGAGAATGATTCTATTATGGACCAACTTGTTGATATAGTTCACAAGTTCAATAAGAATTTAAGTGGTCAAGAGAAACTACTGCAGAAGGCAGAAAGGAAGTTTGAAAATAAAGTTCTAGAGAATGTTGCATGTAAGATTGCAATTGACCAAGTGAAGCTAAACACTCTCATTACCTCTCTAGAAACTACTGTTAATAAAGTTGCTTCATTATTCATAAAGTTGAGTGATACTTACAACTTTACCATGGAAATCAAGACTAAGCTGACAAAGATAGACATAGATTTGAAGGAAAGTGCAAACCAGTTGGCACTCAACCCTAGATCAAGTTCAACACACTTTGTGAAGACCAAGTATCTGATAGACATGCAGGAAGAATTAATAAGGGAAGAAGTAAGGACAAGAGAATCTCTTACAGCTATGTATAGCCAACTCCTTCCACACAAGGATGCAATGCATAAGTATATAACTCATGCCAAGACAATCATACATGACAATAACTTTTCAGTTGCAGAGCTTATGATGGAGTTGTCAGCAGAGATACATATTGAGTTTCACATCCTAAAGGTGTTGCAAGATAATTGGGACAACACTTTGTCTCAGAGTTTGAAAGTACATAGTGATTTCCTATCCTACTTTGGTATTGCCATATAGATATATTTTTCAAATTTGTGTCAAAAACAAGGGGAAATTTATTGTATATACATATAAGGAAATACATGTACATAAGAGAAGAAGAGATATATGAAAGAAAAGTTACAAAAAAAAAATTTGAAAAACAAAAAATAGAGTCAGTTGTAATTGAGTCACAGAGCTGTTGTCAAAACTTGAGAAAGTACCCAAGCATATGGTAAGGGGGAGTTTTTGACTGATAAGTTTGAGCATTTTTTTTAACATGATAAATGTTTTTGGTCACTAATGCCAAAGGGGGAGATTGATGAACTTATGGCAAGACATGTTTTCAATTAGTGCCAAAACACTTAGTCATCACAGAGTTGATCAAACCAGCAGTGCAACCTGAGCAGTTATAGTGTAACCCGAGTAGCATGCAGTGTCAATCAAGCAGACAGTGGTAATTAGTATTATCCGAGTGATCAATATGACCTGAGTACACAGTGTAGCCGAGTATATGCACGAAGATGGGGACCAAAAATGTGCCAAAATTCTTTTTGGTCCACTAAAATAAATAGGGTGTATGCCCTATAGGGCGTACATGCTATAGTGCACACGTGCTATGACTTGGATTGCCTGAGCCTAAGCTTAGATAATTCAAGACATAGCGCATGCACCCTATAGCGCGTGCACCCTATAGCCTATCTTCACTGTGTAACATTATGAAAATAGTTAAGGGACAAAGGAAGAAAGCCCAAGAAGCCCTGCCAGACCATTTTTAGCACTAGGTCAATACATAAAATATAACATTTAAGTATAAGTTACATACTATTCCTTTCTTATTTCTTATACTTAAGTTACATTTTATGTATATACTTCTAGGATGTTTGAGAGTGGTTTCAGCTTCATACGAGTTAAGATAAAGAATCTAGATTTTGAGGATTTTTAGAAAATTTTGGAGTTAGCCAAATTTTAGGAATCATTACATTATCTTCAAAATGATTCTTACTAGACTATTGATTATAACCTAAGCACTTGACTTGATTAAGGACACTCTTCAGGGTTCTAAGTGGTTTTAATGTATCATAAGGGGTCATAATGTACTGTTTATTAGTGTATGGTAAGGGGTCCTTGGGGGTTGTAAGGGGTCTAAGGGGTCCTAGGACACATTAATGTGTCCTAAGACCCCTTAACAATACTACTACCCCTAAGATATAGAGAGATGGGTCATAAGGGGTACTACGACACATTAATTTGTCCTGGGATCCCTTATGACTCATTACCATCCATCTTAGGGGTCCTAAAGGACCGTAAGGGGTCGTAAGGGATCCTCGGACACATTAATGTGTCTTAGGATCCCTTAAGACCCCTTACCATTCATTAGTGTATGTTAAGGGGTATTAGGACACATAAATGTATCCTAGGACCCCTTCAAAATCCTTATGACCCTTAAGATGTAGAGAGAGGGATCTTAAGGGGTCATAATGGGTCTTCACCTTCATTCTCTCTCTCTCTAAAGAGTCCTATGACTATTAATGTGTTCTAAGGGGTTATAATGGGTCCTAACATTCTATAATGGGTCCTAAGGGGTCATAATGGACACTAAGGGTTCCTAGGATGACTTATAACCCATTAGAACCCCTTAGGAAACATTAGGACACATTAGAGCCCATTCGTGTGTCCTACAATGATTAATGAATTTGAAGGGGTTGTAAGAGGTCCTAATGTGTCCTAAGATATCCTAATGGGTCCTAATATTTCCTAAGGGGTTTTAAAGGTTCCTTAAGGGTTGTAGGATCACTTAGGATGAATTATGACCCCTTATGATATAATAGAACCACTTAGAACTCTATAGAGTGTCCTATGGTGATTACCTCTCTCTCTCTCTTTGGTCCTATGACTATTAATGTATTTTAAGGGGTCCTCTCTCTCTCTGGTCCTATGACTATTAATGTATTTTAAGGGTCTCTCTCTCTAATGGGTCCTATGACTATTAATGTATTTTAAGCGGTCCTAATGAGTCCTAATGTGTCCTAATGCGTCCTAAGGGGTTGGACTGGGTCCTAAGGGTTCCTAGGACCACTTAGAACCCATTATAGCCCCTTATGAAATATTAGTACACATTAGAGCCCATTACTATGTCCTACAATGATTAATGTGTTTTAAGGGGTCTTAAGAGGCCTTATTGTGTCCTAAGGGGTCTTAATGGGTCCTAAGGGGACCTAGGACCACTTATGACATATTATGACCCCTTATGATACATTAAAACCACTTAGAACCCTGAAGAGTGTCCTTAATCAAGTCAAGGGCTTAGGTTATAATCAATAGTCTAGTGAGAATCATGTTGAAGACAATGTGCTGATTCGTGAAATTTGGCTAAGTCTAAAATTTTCTAAAAATCCTCAAAATCCATAATCTTTATCTTAAATCCTATGAAGCTAAAACCACTCTCAAACATTCTGGAAGTATATACATAAAATGTAAGTTAAGTATAAGAAAAGTTTATACTTAAATGTTACATCTCTCTCTCTCTCTCTCTCTCTCTCTCTCTCTCTCTCTCTCTCTCATTTTGTCATTTTGCGTGTCTAATATAGGGTGTATGCCCTATAGAACTTATAGGTCGTACACCCTATAGGGTGTACGCACTATAGGGCATACGCCCTTTGAACGACATTAAAGTTTACCAAGCCTAAGGTTTGGATTTTCCTTGTAGTTCTAGCCCAAAGGCTTGAAGGATTCAAACAGGTCTGAAATGTGTTTTCCAGCAAACTTACAAAAAAATAACATTTTTTCTTGTCTGCTCCCCGTCAGGTTTGCACGTGGTTTAATAACGATAAAATCAGGCGGCATGATATTGTAGATCTCTCTAATAGTTATCTAACTATGTAATTTATTTTGAATTCTCATTATGTTGAGATTTTCATCTCTAATTTCTTTTATAAGTATGTATGATTTTTAACAAAAACCAACGTGTATTCATTTGGGCTTAGATTTTGGCTCAATCATCGAAGTTTGAAAAAAATTACATTTTCAGAAACTAGACTCCATGCTATACACTTTTAAAAAAAGAATTTTTGATTGTCAATTAGTTTTCAATGATTTCTATGGGAAGCACACATAAATTTCACGTTTTCAAGATGTGTCCACTTCAGAAAATGGCAAAAAATCACACTTTCATAAAAAAAATTAGTAGAAAACTCTGGGATAAACTAGGTGGTGTTAGCTAATTTCTCACCTAAGAGATTAATTTTTTTTTATAAAAAGTTAACATTTTAGGGGGAGCACACCATAAGCTATGTTATCTTTTTTCACAAAAAAGACCACTTTTTGTACTCCCCCTTTTTGAGGGCCTTAATCTCCACCATTTCTAAAATAAATTAGTAGTTTAGAAACTAGATTCAGAGTAGAAAAACTTTTGTTTTTGTCACATTTTGAAATTTTGAGTGTAACTATCCCCAATTTCTCGTTGAAGTTCAGATTTTGCTAATTTCTAAAAAAAGTGGCATCTTATACCCCTTTTTGGTCTCCCATCTTTGTGCACTTACCCAGCTCGAGTGCTAGAGTTTAAAATGTTTCCCGAGTAACAACATATTGCCCGAGTGCCAGTATATTATCCGAGTAGATTACTAAACTCGAGTAACAGTTTTGGGCCAACTTAGTTTATATTGTTTGATATTAATTTATCTTATGGAAGCCGACTTACAGAAGTATTTGTTTTGGATAAGGTATAAATATAAGGTATTTTTTTATCCAACTATATGTGTGAAGAAGTGTGTAAGCAAATTTGAAGTGGCAAACTGATTAAGAGGCTACAACAGTATAAGGAATAGCATAGACTCATCCATCACAGTCAGGTGATTAGTTTTTATATCATTGGATCTTATTCAGCAAATCATAGTTGTATAGAAGATCATCTACTAGTTCATCCTAACAGGTGCATTAGCAAAATCCTCTAACAAGGTGGACCTAACAATCCTTTACAAATCTCCTAACAGAGTTGTATACTTAATTGTATTGTACTAAATCCTTTCACAAGGTGGACCTAACAAAATTTATTGCTCCTAATAGGGCAAGCCATCAGAAGTGGTCAATTGTAAGCTTTAACAGACTAAATTTATGTTGCAATAATAAATCTTGTGGGTACCATCCCCACCCTAGTTTTACTTTCTATTTGGAAGGTTTCTGGGTAACCAAATATTGTGTCAAGTGTTGTGGATGTTTATTAGTTTTATGTTTCAAGCATGCAACCAAATTAGATAATCTAATGAAGGATTAACGAGATTAAGTTTTATTGGTTCCAAATCACCCCCCCCCTCTTCTCAGTCACCTAGCCTCAATATATTTCCAACACCTACATCTTTTTAGTTCATCATATCCCTATATTTGGTAGATGATAGTGCCTTTTTCCATCTTGTACAAAAATGTATCTTTCCCTACGATCGCGCATCTTAGCTTCGCAAGTCTTTGCATCTTGTCGTAAGGTTGTGTGCCTTAACCTAGAATTCCTTTTCAAGAGCAGTGAGCCCTATGACAAGTAACCTAAACATTTGTGATATGTTATTCTTATAGTGAGTGTGATTCTCATCATGGTTTTTCTCACTTTGGATTTTCCATGTAAAATTATGGTGTTCATGTGTTTTTTTTATTGCTAAAATATATTTCATTGATGCTTAGTTGGATAAAGATAATTGATATGTGTGTGTGACAGAAAAAGTTTAAAATCTTATTAAGCCCGATTCACACCGCCCCCCACCCAACTTAGTCTTAAAGTGTGTTTAACACAAATATTAGACAACTATCTTGAGTTCTACATGCCCAAGTCTTGGAAAACTTTTCTTACAATAATAACAATTGATTTGCCTTAAATTTGCATTTGATCTTTTGTTACTTTTTAGTAAGTATAATATATTCCTATATTGATAATATTCTGGAGTTCATTTTAGTTTATTGTAAAAGATTTTTTTGATTTCTACAAACATAGTTGAAATTATATCTTTAAGAATTTATTTGATTGAGTGTAAATTTAACATTAACTATTGTATTTAAAAGGCAAGCGTTTAACATAATTGTCTTAAACATTGTCATCATTGCTAGATCCTTTACTTTCATTATTTGTCTAATCTTCGACCTCGTGTTGCTTATGTAATTTTACATTTGAATAGTTGTTTCAAAAATAAAAATTTGCAATACCCCAAATCTCTCTCATACTGTGTTTAAATCTAGTTGATATAATTTAGTGTTGGAAAGAACATGACCAATAATAACATTGGCTTTATCATCTCTTTTATATGTTATTCCAATAACTTATTTGCATATGTAGATGGTGTTTCATTTTTATTTTAAAAGAATATCCATCTTAAAACAAACTAAACAGTTGAAAACTTATCACTCTAATTTTTTTATTTTTTTAAAAAAGAATTAGAAAACCTAGCAAAGTACAAGACACTTGGTTTTTGCCATATTCAAAAAGTTATTTAACTATTTTATACATCATAATAATACAATAGAACAAGTTGTCAAGGAGAATTCGGTTTAATGATAAAGTTCATGTTGTAGACACACCAAGATGATGCTAAGTTCATATCTTCTACCAAAAAATAAAAATAAATTATAATACAAATCACTAAGATCACTTTATTACATATAAATATTAATGTTCTAATATATCCTCAATTCCTTATAGCCAAAACCTTATTTTGTTCTCTATTATTGAACATATCCATAATTTCACAAAAAGTGAAAAATCTTAAACTAAGCTTTGTTATTTATACACTTTAATATTCTAACAGATGTTTCATATTTTACTACGTATAGACCTTAATATTTGACAAATCTGCCCTGCTTTATTATTACATTCTAACAAATCTTCCACCCTTTATTACGTATACACCTTAATATGTCTTATTACATATAAACCTTAATATTCCAAAAAAGTCTTCCATATCGTATTACATATGAACTTTAATATTCTAGCTGATCTTCTATGTTTATTGCCTATAAACCTTAATATCCTGTCGGATCCATGATTTCACATGGCCAAAACCCTCTTCCAGGCAGGTCGGGAGGAAATATCTTCCCACCAAGAATTCACATGTTTCCTATTCCTTATCAGGTAACCCTTATCGATAGTGTTCACTATATATTCAATAGATGGAAGATGGGAGAGGTCAGCAAGGCTGTAAAAGTTCCCTGCCAAGAACTTTCTCTTTGACAGCCTCTCTTCATAAACATCCAACACATCACCTAGCTTTTGTGCACTGCTCTCAATCAAAGCCTTGTCCTGAGGCTCATTAAAAATTGTGGCCAAGATCAGCTGATAAACTAATGCATAAACATGAGCATTAAAGTTCTGTCCTTCAACTTCAAGCCATCGTTCAACCAATGCTCTCTCCTCCAAAGTCTTGCCCATCAAACAAGTTCCCTGTCCTGCATATTTATCTGCATAGTACCTTATGATAGCCCTTGATTCTGCACATACCCAATTGAGAAAAACTCAGATCTACAGTACCCAAATCAGATACATATGTATACGTTGATTATATTAATGGTAGATGTACTTATAACCATTAAATTTTGAACACATACAATAGATATATCGCAGGAAAGTAATTTTTAAGGTACCCACATAAGTTTTGAAAACAAATTACATTAAACATATCACGTGGAAGAGGATAATCTATCTATATAAATTGAATATATCAGATTCAAAGCAATAGCGTAGACTACGCATAAACATATATATAATTAACATTATTACCAAACAGTGTGAGATCTCCATCCTGGACCGCTGGAACTTTTCCAAATGGCTGCATCATACAAATACAAGTTATCAGCAATATTACCCAACAAATGGATTATTATAAAACCAACAACAACGTAACAATTTTATATTATAAGAAAGGTCCCCTACTTGTAAGGCCAGAAACACTGGTTTTTTTTGCTCCCCTTTATTTATATCAACAGGCACAATTTCAAACTCAACATCTTTCTCTATGAGGCATATAAGCACCCTTTTGCTGCATGAGGAATATGTAGGTCCAAACAGCTTGACAACCATTTTGCTCTTCTTCTCTAATGAAAATAAAACAATCCTTTTTCCTATCAAGAGCTCCAAGAGGTGCTATGCATTTGAGGGAGTTGAGATGGGGAAGTATTTATAGAGGATGGGAGCTAACAAAAGAAGTGAGCTCTCTAATTTGGTTTTGTTATTGTGAATATGAGTAAAAAACATTGGTTAGTTCCATTTTTAAACCACGTTGCCTTTCACTTCCCCTTCTTACTCATTCTCTGTTTAGGAGTTTCAAAGAATATGGGCTTACACCCACCCTAGAATATTCTCTGCGCAGTCACCAAAGGGGCGTATCAAGAAATTAGGGAAGAAATTAAGTCTTACGATTTCCTCACATTCATAACGATTCTCCAGTTCACTCGTGGTGTCTATGCCTCCACCGTAGCAAATTCAATAAATTCGTTTTGGCGCAGAGTTTGCAGTCCTTGTATTTCATGGTATTCGACAGCATCTCTTTTTGACAAGTTAAAGTGCATTGCCTTTGTTTTCACAGGACAGTACGTGGATCGACAGCATCCACTTGGGTACGTCCACAACTTTAACCATGGTCATCAAGCCCAACGACATCCAGCAAACTAAACAACACCCTATATAAAGACAAATTTTAAAATTAGGGCTACAAACGGTAGCCACACTTTTTTATTTGCTATTTATACGTTTACCAAGGACAACATCTACATCGTATGGAATATCACCAAAGAAGCTATTGGTGTTGAAAGAATGGTAACACAATTATCAAGAAGAAAAAATCATGTACAAGTTAATGGATGTTCAAGCCTTGTTCAAAAATTTCATATTTCCATACATATCAACCGTAGCAGGGACAATTGTAACATCTAACAAATTCCTTCTTGATGCATTGCTCTATTATGTTCCAAAGCTTAGCATAAATTGAAGCAAATAAATTTTTTTTTTTTTTTTTTTTGGTAAGATGTCAATCACCCATTCACCTACGATGCTCCTGCATCACATACTTTAAAAAAGATTTTTCTTGAATTGAAAAATTAAATTAGCAATGTACTTCATTTTTTCAAGAATTGTATTTCATAGCTTCATCTCTTTTTCTCAACTGTTTGCTTTCCAAAAGCATGTTCACAAACCTCATGAATACATGATATAATCTTTGATAATATACAACATTGTAGACACTTTTCATTAAATAAACAATCATTTTTATAGAAAATGCAACCATCATCTCTAACACATAAAAATAAAAAGAAGTTTATGAATAACTTTCGTAGTTGCATTGTACCACACTCCTCTCACATTTTGTTAGTATGCAAAGTAGAACAAATATTGCATAATAGTTCATGACAAAGAAAAATCAACCTAATATTTACAAGACATATTACAAATTCTGAGAGGTACACAATAAAGGTCTTACAAGATTCAAATGCCCTTTTGTTAGGTTTTTTAAATTGGATGTCTCACAAAATTGTTTGAACAATGTTTCTTGGCTAGATTTCAAGTAATGTTTAGGATGTGGTGCACAACCTTGATCGCCAATTCTTAATTTAAAATATCTCTTACATTGAGTGATACTCTAAAGCTAGATTCCCAAAATCATTGAATTCAATCTTTTGCAAATTTCTTTTTTTGTTGATGTCAATCACCCATTCACTTGAGATGCTCCTACATTAGATACTTTAAGAAATATTTTTCTTAAAATAGAAAATAAAATAAACAATGTACAATATTTTAAGAATTGTCCTTCATTATCTCATCTCTTTTTCTCGTCCATTTTCTTTTCTAAAACCATGCTCACAAACATCATAAATACATGATATAATCTTTGACAACCCATCACATTGTAAACAATTTTCTTTAAATAATCATTTTTATAAAAAAAACACAACCATCATCTCTGACACATAAAAATAGAATGAAGTCTATGGGTAACGTTTGTAGTTGCATTTTGGATTTGTCATTGATTTTGTATTTTGGAATGACGGGTGTAAGAGAGAGCGGGTGGGAAAATGGGCGAACTCAAAATGTGAATTATGTTGTGAGCGGGAACTCCTCCCTTGCTGCAGAAGAGTTTGTTAATTGGAAAAAGGATAGCAGGAAGGCCTCTGGGAAGATGGACAAACCACCTGAAGCTGCGTCGGGGCCTTCACTAACACCTGGGGACCCAGGAGGGGGACCCATCTAAGGAAATACTCGTCATTTGGGTGCGGGGTTTCAAACTAAAAAATGGTCCTCCTTATTTGGATTCAAACCATCTGATAAGTCTTCCTTGCCCAAAGTCAAAATTTTTTTTTGGATCTGTTGGCTGGTAAATTTTCTATCTCTATCTCGGATCTGGTCATTGACCACAATATATCTTTAATGGTGAACTTCCTAGTTGGGAAGTTTTTAGGACCTAGACCCAACATAGAGGTGGTTAGAGCTTACGCTAAAAAGAAATGGGTTTTAAAAGGCCAGGTGGATATCACCGCTATGACTAGGGATTTTTCTCTTTCTCATTCTCCTATAAAGAAGATAAATCCACAATCCTATGTGGGGATCCTTGGATGGTTGGAAAAACTTATTTAGTTCTTCAAAAGTGATGCCCAAACATGAATGTTAACGATGAATCATTCCTAGGTCAAATTCCTGTTTGGATCAAGCTTCCAGGCCTACCTATGGAATACTGGGTAGAAGATGTCTTCTCAGGGATAGAAATTTCCTTTGGTGAACTCTTGTCCATTGATACAATGACAACTTTAGGAAGAAGGATCACTCATGCTAGGATCTGTGCACAGGTGTAGTACATGATGCAAATATGCCTAATTCAATTGAAATTATATCAAAGTTGGGAAAATGGGATCAACAAGTGGAATACGAATACATCCTCTTTGCCTATTTTCACTGTAAGAAGGTGCAACATTGGGCCAAAAGCTATTCCTCCAAGCCATGGAAAGAGAAGAAAATAGATAAGCCAAATAATAGGAAATTTTGGCAAGCGAAAGAGAAAAATGAAAAAGATAAATATGTTGAATCTACTAAGAGAATAATCAATGAAGGAGAGGAGAATCCAAAAGGAGGGGATGGGTCTTCTAAAGCAGCATTACATGATCATAAAATCACAGAAGATAAAATACATGAGATTCTCAAGGAGCAAGTGAGTTCTAATTCAAAAGAAGATGATTCCATCATTCAGGTTGTGGTTGATTCTCTTAATAAAGTTAATGAAGGGGATTACACTACTTCCTTTGAGGAGAATCAACAACCTGAAGAAGGAGAGATTCCATATTCAAGTGAAGAGGATGGTGATTCCACCTCCAGCTTTGAGAGGAATGAAGATTCTTTCCAGGAAGCCCAGCATTGAAATACTTTGGATCCTAGTCTATCTGATCTATCTAAGAAAACAATGGATATGGTGAAGAGTTCTTATCCCATCTTTGAAAAATGGGGAGATGTAATGGAAATAAACAAGGTTTTTGGGAAAGGAGAATATTGATTTGAATGGGATATCCTCTCCACAATCAGAGCATAGAAACCTAAAGGGAAAAAGAAAAATATCATCCCAAAGAATCCAATGGCTAACAGATCTTTTGTTAGGATGGCAGCAGATGTAGTTCAAATTTCATCTTCTCTGGGAAGATCCTCAAATTTAAAGAAAAGAAGTGCAGAGTCTAACACAATATATTAGATGAAATGCAAAAGACCCTTATTGAAGTGTGTTGTCTAAAGAAGAAATGAAAATAATATCTTGGAATACTAGAGGGATGAATAGTCCTCATAAGAAATTCATTATCAGGTATACGACAAGAGATCATAATCCTGACATTTTCATAATTCAAGAAACTAAGATGACTAAAGACAAGGTTGAAGCGATTAAGTTTTTTAAGAATGGAGGGGTTAGTTATGGTGGTTCAGAAGGTGTGTCTGGTGGTATTGCTACCTTTTGGAACTCAAATATCATTAGAGGTGATGTCCTTATCTAGGATAATAATATAGCCTTTATTAGATTTTATCATATTAAAGATGGCACATCTTGGGTTCTTACTAATATCTATGCTCAAAATACTTATAATGGGAGAAATAAATATGGAAAATACTGGATGTGGTCAAATATAGTTTTAAAGATGATAGTTTTTTGATAATGGGAGACTTTAATACCCCATTAAAGGAACATGAAAAATATGGAGTAATCCCTTCTCAATTGGAGAGAACACTAGACTTAATGGACTTCATCAACTCTCTTTCCCTCCATGTTTTGGATCTTCAGAGTGTTAAGTACACATGGACCAACCGAAGATCTGGACAAGACCTGATTCAAGTGTGCTTGGATAGAGCTTTGATATCTAATGACTGGTATGTTCACTAGCTTATTTTCTCTGTCTGATCGTGCTAGAGTTGGGTCTGATCACTACCCTATTTTTTTCTTGGCTAATTCTATTAAATTTAGAAGAGGTTTCCCTTTTAGATTTGAGAAGAACTGGACCATGCATCCTGATCTAGAAAATAAAATAAAAGAATGGTGACATATTCATGTTGAAGGTACCACTATGTTTAGAGTGGTTACCAAACTTAAAAATGTTAAAGATTGCATTAGGAATTAGAACAAGGAATGTTTTGGAAACATTTTCTCTTTGAAAGCCTCCTTCCAAGATGACCTTAAAAATATTCAATATGAAATTTAAGCTGATGGTTACAACACTATCTCTATTTTAGATGAAAATTAAATTCTTAAGAGGTACCATGATATTATTGCTAAGGAAGATACCTTTTGGAAATAGAGAGCCCGCTCTCTTTGGATAACTGAAGGGGACAAGAATACTAGATATTTGCACATGACCACCATGAAACATAAAGCTGCAAATAGAATATCAAGAATAAAAGTGAATAATGACACTATTAAAGAGGAGCACAATATTAAGAAAGAATCTAAAAATTATTTTGCTAAACTCCTTTCTCAAAACCTCAATCTGAACTAGGATACTCAAGAGGAATTTATTCAATGTATACCTTCTCTTATCAATGAAGATCAGAATTCTTCTATTGGGGACATTCCATCAGAGGATGAAGTCAAGAAAGTTGTCCTTTCTTTTGAAGGAAAAAAGGCTTCAGGTCCGGATGGCTTCCCTACATTTTTCTTTCAGATGTATTGGTCCGTTTTTGGTAAAGATGTTATTTGTGATATCAAGGAGTTCTTTGGGGCTAAGAGTATTTTAAAGGAGATCATTGACACCTTCTTGGTTGTCATACCTAAAGTTGTGGGGAATGATTCTTTGGATTTGGTTCATTCAATCAGTCTTTGTAATTCTTTTTAATATTATTTCTAAGATCCTCACCTCATGGCTTTTCTCTTTGCTTCCTTCCATCATATCACCTCAACAAAATAGTTTTGTGTCAGGGAGACAAATGCTTGATTTCATCATAACTTTTCATGAAAATATTCATTCCTTATCTATAGAAAAAATAAGGCTTTATCCTCAAGCTGGATATTTCAGAAGATTATGATATAGTTGATTCAACCTTTTTTTTCTGAAAATCCTTATCGCTTTTTATTTTAATAAGAGTAGTGTGCGTCTAATAATACGATTGGTTTATACGACTACTTTCTCTATGTTGATCAATGGTACTCCTCCTTTCTTCAAATCCTCTAGGGGTCTGAGACAAGGGGATTTGTTGTCTCTAATTTTTTTTAATCATGGTGAAATGTCTAGAAAGATACATTTCTCATTTTCTGGACCTTGGTTCTCTCAAAGGACTTCATCCTTCGTCTTGTACCTAGGTCTTCTCTCATTAACAATTTTTTGATGATTCGATTATCATGGGGGAGGAAACTATAAAGGAATAAAATATTCTTAGGGAAAATCTCAATAAGTATTGGTCAGCTACAAGACAACTGATCAAGTGGGCAAAAAGCAGTGTCTACTTTATTAATACTCCTGGTAACAGAAAAATGAGAATCATTAGAATATTGGGATGTCAAATTTATACTCTTCCTTCTATGTACTTGGGCCTTCCTCCCTATATCAAACCTCCAGATTCTGTTTGGAGCTCTTTAGTAGACAAGTTCAATAAAAATTTAGCTGGCTGGAAAGGTACCCTCCTAAGTCAAGCTGGGAAAGTTCAGCTTCTCAAAGCCTCTTTGCAGAGTATTTGTATCTATTATTTAAGCCTCTTTAAGTTCCTAGGAAATTATAATGATGCTATTGAAAAAATCCAAAGAAAATTTCAGTGGACTAGAGTTGAGGGAAAAAATAGAATGTCTCTTATTTCTTCGTATAAAGTTTGTAGGCCTAAAAATAGGGGGGATTGGGTCTTAGGAGGATTAGAGTGATGAAAAATTCTTTACTATCCAAACAGATTTGGAGAACCTATCACTCAAATTGTGAATGGAATCACATATGGAAAAAAATACTAGAAATTTTCCTTAATGGACAACTTTATTTACTCGGATGCTATCCTGGATGGATCACACATATGGAATAATACTTCTACCAACATAAAACTTTTGATTAAGGGTACCCAATTGAAGGTTGGGAATGGTAAGAGAGTTAGGTTTATAGAAGACCCTTGGCTTGCTAATGACCCTATCATTAACCATCCTTATTGGGGTCCTTCTTCCTTGAAGTAAAAAACAAAGTTCGGTCATTATGTTGTTGATTATTGGGATAAGGATAAATGGAAGGACATATCTATGTCATTGGCTCCAACTTTATACAACTTCAAAGACATTTATTTTCCATGATTCTTAATGAAGAATAAGATACACTGATATGAAAGATGAACTCTAAAGGATGCTTTTCTACTTCCTCCATTATCAATATGATGTTTGTCACTGAGGAAGATCCTCCTTCGTGGTCCAATGTTTTTATTATGGGTCTTCCCCCTAAGGTTAACATGCTCTTCTGGATTTTATTGCAGATTAATATCCTTACTATTGACAACTTAAAATGTAGAGGCTTAAATATTCCTAACGGGTGTTCTCTATGTTGCCAGGATGAAGACATTTCCATCCATTGTCCCTTTGTTGTCTCTTTGTGGTCCAGTATACTAAACATGTTTAAGATGGACTGGTTTTTCCCTAAGGAAAATCAAACCTTCTATTCTTCATGGAAATGTCCTTCAAAAAACCCCTCTATAAAAATTCTATGAAGAATTTCTATGCCACACATGCTTTGGGGAATATGGAAGGAAAGGAATTATAGAATTGTTAGATATAAGTGTTCTCCAATACATGTTGTTTTCCAAAGGATTCAAATAGATATTATTGAGAATATGTATTTCATGGGAGATCTAAGTATGCCAACAAGCAAGGTGGATGAGGAAATTTTAGAAAATGGAAGCTTCAGGGAAAATATAAGAAGGATAATATCACTACCAAAAGGGAAGAAGTTGTGTGGAAAGTTCCCCCTAATGGCTGGATGGTGCCTCTAAAGGAAATCTAGGGCCTGTGGGTTGCGGTGTGATATTAAGGGGTGAGGAAGGCAATTGCATTGATATTGTTTTTGTTCCTTCGGGGACTCAAACTAATCATAAGGCGAAAGTTATGGTGACTTATCAAGGTATTCTCCTTGCAAATAAATGGGAATAAAAAAATCTATGGGTTGAAGGGGACTCAAATAACATAGTTAAATGCCTAACTAAAAAATGTGATCCCTCCTGGACTATCACAAATATCATTAAGGCATCGTGGGATATAATTACTAATTTTGATAATTGTATTACGACCCATGGATACAGGGAGATAAATGACATAGCTGACTGCGCCCCCAATGTGGTGGTGATGAACAATGATGTCAGTACATGGAACAGAAAGGATGAATTAATGCATGAGGTGAAACTACTAATCTTTAGTGATAAAATTCATAGCACACAATGTGTAAATATCGCATCTAAGCAATGAATTATTAAATAACAAGGGTTATAAAAATTATTACTATTTTAACAGGGACATTAATCCGAGGTGCACTATGATTATTATCTTGCACACTTTATGGGCTTTTTGGGCTATTTTGGTGTCGTTTGGTATCTCTTGGAATTACCATAAAATGAAAATCATAGAGATCTAGTGAGCACATAACGCAAGGAGGTATGGAAAAATAGGGCCCAAGGCACTCCCATCTTTTAAAACCAACTTGCAGAACAACACAGAAGCAACAACACAAAAAGGGAGAGAAGAAACAATAAAACCTTATATTATTTTATAAAAATCATTACATGTCAGACTGTAAGGCCTTCTTAGTCTCTCCCATATACATTTAGATGTCTATAGAAATATCTTGATACATCCAAGGTCACAGACCTATGAACTGAATCTGTTAACTGTTCATCATCTATCAAAAAATTGCCCCCTAATCTAAGAACAAAAAACCAAATATATATGAGTCCCCCAAACAGGTCAGCACTCAGATCCTAAAGGTCAAACATAGGAAACAAAAAATACCTAGATTTAGTTAAACACACATCCCAATGAGAGATTCCACATTAATTACGCTACAAAAATTAAATGCATATGTCGGCCTGAATAAGATAAACAACTCGATAAGAAGCTAATCGAGCAACATGAAAAACTTGGTGAAGACCAACCGAGCAACCAAAACAACTCGGTAAGAAAGGTAACCAAGCAACATAAACAACTAGGTGAAAACCCACCAAGCATCCAACATTCACTGAGACCCATCGGTAATGCAAGATAGAACAAGTAACTGAGCCCGAGCAATATTAGTTACCGAGCACTTTACCGAGCATTTTCTAACAATCTATAGGACTAAAGTAAACATATTTTTGGTTGATCAGGATTTCCAAAGAACCCAAGATGCTCCTGCATCAGACACCTAGGGTTAAAAGAAATTATTCTCTGAATAATGTGTCAGGTCCAACCTGAATTGAATCCAACCAAGATTGAGAAATCCAAGATGACTCCTCAATCAGTCTATTCTTCCATTTTACCAGATATTCCATGTAATCCTTTCCTCTTGTATGTCTTCCAACACTTTGTTTCAAAATATTCACAACTTCCTCTCTCTATTTCTTAGGACAATCAATCGGTACTATAACTTCTTCATCTGGTTCATAATACTCATACAAATCTGAAATATTGAATGTGGGTGACATATCCATGCCATCAGGTAATTCTACCTCATAAACATTTCCACTCTCAAATCTTCTCACTATTTTGCAAGGACAAAATTTCTTCATTTTCAATTCACCATATGTCTAATAGGAAATCTAACTTTCTTCAAATGAACCATAACTGCATTTCCAATTTCAAAAATTTATGTCTCCTTGATCTATCTGAACTATCCTTATACTTCTGATTAGTCTGCTCCAACTTCTGTTTCACTTTCTCATATAATTTCTTCATAAACTCTGCAAATTTCTCTCTTTCATCACTTCTCTTGTCCTCTCCACCAATATCCCTCAAATCTGATATACATCTCCATTGTGTGCCATTAACAATATCAAAAGGTGTCTTTCCAGTACTTCTATTCACTAAATTATTATATGTAAACACTTCTTGTGACAATATCAAAACCCAATTATTCTGTGTGTCTTCAACTAAGCATCTTAACAAGCCACCTAAACTTTGATTTAAAACCTCTATTTGTCCATTAGTCTGTGGATGAAATGTAGAACTATATTTCAAATCGGTGTCCCACTTCTTCCAAAGCATTTTCTAAAAATAACTGACAAACTTACTGTCTCGATTAGAGATGATACTTTTCGGTAATCCATGCAATCTGAAAATCTCCTTGAAGAAAATGTTTTCAATCTATACTACATCTGATGTTTGTCTACATGGTATGAAATTTGTCATCTTAGATAATCTATCCACAAAAAAAAAAAATGGAATCATTAGTTCTTTCTATCCTCGGTAAGCCAAGAGAAAAATCCATGCTGATATCACTCCAAGGTTTCTGAGGAACAGAAATCAGTGTATATAATCCAATATTCTGACTTAATCCTTTTGCAACTTGAAAAAATCCACAAGTTTTCACAAGTTTCTAAACATCCTTATAAAAATGAGGCCAAAAATACCTTTCCTTGAGAAAATTCAATGTCCTATCAATACCGAAATGTCCAGCCAAACCACTACTATGTTTCTCCTTTATCAAATTAGTTTGCATTGATCCTCTCAGTATGCACAACTGAATACCTTTGAACAACATATCTTCACGAATGAAATAATCTTCATACTTACTTGATCGATTTGAACTAGTTTCTCTGAACACTCTCCACTGCTTAGAAAAATTAGGGTCATTTTCATACAAATTCTTCATGTCATCAACACCAAGAACCTCAATTCTCATTTAAGTCAACCAAGATCTTCTTCTACTCACTACATCAACAAATCGGTTAGAAACTCCACTCTTATTCTTTATCACAAATGTGAAAATCTACAAATACTCTACCCATTTCATATGTCTCTGATTGAAATTAGGTAAGGCTAAAACAAGCAGCTCAGCAACCTTCTACTTCAAAGTCTCAAAACTCTTACCAGATCCATGTGTCCATTTCAATTCTCTTTTTTCTCCTCTCATTCTCTTAGTCATAGCGTTACAAATAGAACTAAAATTTCTGATAAACTTCCTATAAAAACTTGCCAATCCATAAAATTATCTTACCTCACTAACATTCTTAGATGTAGGCCAACTAAGTATAGATTTAACCTTGTTAGGATCCATCTTTAAACCATCTTCTGAAATCACAAAACGTAAATACACAAATTCTTGTTTCATGAAGGAACACTTTTTCAAATTTATCAACAAATTTTCCTCTTTTAATCTCTGCAATAGCTATCTTATATGCATCAAATTCTCTTCTCTATTATTATTGAATATCAGAATATCATCCAAGTATACAATCACACATTTATTCAAGAATTTCTTCAAAACTTTGTTCATCAATCTCATAAATGTACTCGATGCATTAGTTAAACCAAAAGGCATAACCAACGACTCATACAAACCTTCTTTTTTCTTGAAAGAATTCTTCCATTCATCACCTTATCTGATTTTGACATGATGATATGCACTTTTCAAATCAATTTTGGTAAAATATTTTGCTCCACTCAAACAATCCATTATATCATCTAGCCTTGGTATAGGAAACCTATACTTAACTGTGATCTTATTGATTGGTCTTGAATCCATACACATTCGCAATTCTCCATTCTTCTTAGGTGCTAATACAACTAGTACTGCACATGGACTCAAAATTTCTCTGATCAAACCCTTGTTCAACAAGTCATGAATTCACTGGCTGAGTTCTTCATTCTCAGTCGGTGTCAATCAGTGTGGTTCCTTATTTGATTAACTATCTCTAGGAATCAGATCCATACAATGACTAATATCTTTCATAAGTAGAAAACCATAAGGTATATTATCTAAATGATCCCCTTGTACTCGGTAAGAAATTTCTCCACCTCTGTAGGAATTTCATCTTCTATATTCTTACTCAGTTTTTTAGGAATCAAAGCATAAAAAATATCACTTCTTCTCAAATCCTTAACAAACTATCTTCCTTCCACCAAACAAACTTTCATAGATGTACATATATCACCAACAGATTCTTCAACCAAAGACCTAACAAGATTTTTTTCTTACCATCAACCCAAATAGTATATCTATTCACTCTTCCATCATGTATAGCATGTCTATCATATTGCCAAGGTATACCCAAAACAATATGACAAAAATCCATTCGTATAATATCACACAACACCTTATCATCATACTTTCCAATTTTAAGATTCCCAAAACATTATTCACTCACCATTAATGTATGCTCATCCTTGATCCCATGAAATCTGATAGGGATTTGAATGCTTCATTCTTCCCAACTGCAACTTTGTGACCATTTCCTCCAATGCAAGATTCTTCGAGCTTGTACACTATCAATAATTACCTTCCAAAATTTGTCAGCAACTCTACATCTGGTCTTGAACAAACTTTTCCTTACAGGATCTTGCTTATCTTTCCCACTCCAAATTATCCTTATGATCATTAGATTTCCTTCCTTCTCAAGTTCATTCGGTGGCTCCTATTGCACCAAATCATTTTTTCTACTAACAACTTTCTTTCTTACATGTGTACACTAAAAGGATTAACATCCTTCCTCACCACAAATGTAATAAGTTACTTGGAACCCTCTTCTTCTATAATCACCTCGGGAGTAGTTGCCTCTTCCTCGGAGTGAACTTCCACCTTTCCATTGAGTCTTTCCTTTGTCTTGATGTGTATTTGGATTTGTCTTGTCTAGTTCACATCTATTCTTTTCACCATGAGATCTACCTCTTCCTCTAGGGAATCTACCACCTCTTCCTCTTTGCCTTTGTTCATATCTTTTGTTCAAATTCTCCTCATCTTTTAGGGGAAAATGATATACCTCTTCAATGCTCTCCATCTTTACCAAGATGATATCATCTTGTATAGAAATTCTCAATCCATTCAAATACCTTGCTATTCTTTCCACTTAATCTTCAACATGTCTAGATCTGATGTCTAATCTATAAAATTCATCAGTGTAATCTTTGACTGAGCTATCTTTCTGCTTTAAAATTTGCATTTGCCTAACTAGCTTAGTCTTGTAATCACAAGGTAGAAACTTTCCTTTCAATTTTTTTATCGTCTTATCCCATACCTTGATCTTGTCTTTACCTTTCTTCTTCTGATCCAATTTTACATTGATGTAAGTGCTAAGGTAGACAAGGAAATGAGGATAATTTGTCCTTCAAAACCTTCTATAAGGGGTCTACGCACACCAACCCACCAAACCTAGACTCAAAAATTGACAAAGGATCAAAATAATTTCAAAAAATTCCAAAAAACACCCTAATATGAACTCAATACTTAGATCAAGATGTGTCATGCATTTCTTCATGTTACTCCTTCTGTTTAACCAATATCAAATTGATTGATAAGGTGAAAAATGACATTATCAGCTTGAAGGGGGCTGAACCAAGTTGACAAAGGTATCATTAGGTCCAATAAAACATGTTCCAACCATTTAGAAGACCTAGGGTATCCCTTGGATGACTGTTCCTTTAATGAGCCTCCAATTCCTAGTAGCCCTAGTTACAAGGTCACGAGGACACAATTTCCAAAATTCCCACTGGACCCAAGGAAATAAACACATTTCTAAATACCCTTTCTGGAATAATATGAATCCCTAAAGAAAAGGGTTCTAAATTCTTAAGCAACAGGCAGAATCTCAACAAGGACAGACAAGCCGAATTGGGTAATTAGGCCACCTTAAAGAAGGAACTACCCCAAGGATTTAAGGGAGGAAAAAAATATTTTTTGGATTGCATTAGGCATGGTCCAAAACTAATCCATACTTGGTTACAAGCCTTGATTCAACCCCAAAGCATGATTGTCATCAATCTGGCATTCTGGTCTCTGGTCGCCACATAAAGATGTCAACCCTAATTCATGGAAAGAAAGAACCAACACTTACTTCCCTGCAAACTAACTCTAGAAACATCAATACAACATGAAAATATCTCATTTCACCAAGGATTAGAATTTTCCAAGGGTGAACATGAGAGAAAACTAAAAATTAAAGAGGAAACCCTAGTTTAGGAGGGTTTCAGAACAGTGCACAAAACAATATCCCTAACTTTTGATACCAGACACTTTAAATCCTCAAAACAAATGAAAAGTGAGGGTAATTAGATGCTTCTCACATTCTAATTGGTTTCATCCTCAAATATTATCGTACAAGTCCAGACAGAAGGCAGAAGAACGACTGTTGTAGGAAAAATGAGTGTGTTTTTATTGATTCAAAAGAAAAATTACATCATGTGTATTTTCCACCCGCCTGAAAAGGATATGAAAGAATTATTCAATAGTTACAAATTAATTTTGAACCATCTACGTATTGGGGAAGTAATTTAGACTTTTACAAACCAAAGTTACAAAATTGTCAAAAAGTTGCTTGACAACTTTTATTAACATGCACTAAAAGTGCAATCTTATTGCAAATTTTGAACATATGGTTCATTATTGACTTTCCATGACTAAAAAACACTAAATAACCTAAACCCTAAGTTTCAGAGATCCTTTGACCATGGTTGATCAAGTGGCTTATGAATGCTAAATCTTGGAATGAGGCCTTACAAGTAGGGTCAGAAGACTATTAGGATAAACTTAGAAATTAGAAATGCACAAGACCCCCTAGGAGTTGAAAGAAGATGATAACCTCAAGTTTTTGTAGTGGGTGCTCCTGCACCATACTCCCCATGAGTTTTAGAACTCAAGTTCCCACTTGAATCAAGTTTGTCAATGAAAGTGCCATGTTTTTTGATATGGTCTTTTGTCATCCATGTAGCATCAATCATGGGAAGCCCTTTCCACTTGACAAGGTACTGCATATATGTTTGGGATCTGGTCTTTTTGAGGACTTAGGACTCCAGAATTGTTTCCAATTAAACAGGTTTGCTAGGAGGGATATTTGTGACATCATCTGAAGCATCTGAGATGTTTGAAGTACCTAGATCATCACATCCTACATCACCTTTATGAGGGGTTAGATCAACTATGTTAAATATTAAAGAAATATATAGGGTAGGGGGAAGAGATATTTCATAATCATTTTCACTCATTTTGTGCAAAATTATGCATGGGCCTACTTTATTCATGTGTATTTTGAATTATCTACCCTTGGGTAACCTCTCTTTCCTGAGATATGCCCAGACTTTATCCCAAATCTAGAAATGAGCTTCTCTTCTTCTCCTATCCGCCTACTCCTTATACTTTTGAGTTGTCTGTAGTAGTTTAGATTTGACTGCTTCTTGGACTTTGGCAATTAGTTTTTCCAATTCTTCTCCCTAAGCACTGACTCTAAATTATGAAGGTAAGTCTATACGATTGAATGGGGTTCTTGGGTGGAGACCATAGACTATTTGGAAAGGTGTCTTTCCAGTGGGTCTATTAAGGGAATCATTAAAAGAAAATTTTGTGTGTGGGAGGATGGAATCCCAACTCTGATTGTGTTGCTTAGTTAGACACCTAAGGAGATTTCCAAGTGATCTATTCACCACTTCTGATTGGCCATCAGTTTGTGGGTGATATGCAGAGATGTAAGTTAAGTTTGTTCCTAGTTTCTTATGGAGTGTACGCCATAAATATCCTTGAAACTTGGCATCCCTATATAAGACTATTTTTCTAGGTAACCCATGAATTCTGACAACTTCTTTGAAGAATATGTGGGCAATGTGGGAGGCATCATTTGTGCTTTTGCAAGGGACAAAATGCACCATCTTGGTAAACTTGTCTACAATAACAAACACACTATCAAATCCTTGTTTTGAGGCCCATAACAAAATCAATGGATATTGACTCCAAGGTCTAGTAGGTATTGGAAAAAGGTTGATATAACCCCTGATTTGTAGATATGCCCTTAGCTTGCTAACAGATAGTGCATACTTCCACAAATTTTGTTACATCATTTGTCATCTTTGGCCAAAAGAAACTCTCTTAATCAAGTCCAAGGTCTTATCTATGCCAAAGTGGCCACCCATGCCACCAAAATGTTTCTCTTTTATGATGTTTAGCCTTATAGAATAGCGAGGTATGCAAAGTTGAGAACCTTTGAAAAAAGATCATTTTTAATGAGAAATTTAAAGAATTCTATGTTATACTTCCCTACTAGTTGAGAAAAAACCTTGAAGGCTTCAGAAAAGTTTGTATCACCTGCATAGAGATGCTTTAGAGCATCAATCCCAATGCTTTGGAGTTGTACTTATTCAATCAAATCAATCCTTCTACTGAGGGCATCATCAACCTTGTTTTCTTGTCCTTTTTCTATTTTAAAGTGAAGGTGTAGGCTTGCAATTGCTCCGTCCATTTTATGTGCTTAAAACTCAATTTTTCTTGAGAATTTAGAAAAATTAGTACATGGTTGTCAGTATAGATGAAAAATTATTTGCGTAAAAGGTAGTGTCTCCACTTCTTGAGGGCCTTCACTACTACATACAGTTCAAGGTCATAAGTTGAATATATTTTATTAGAATCATTGATTTTTTCAAAGAAGAAGGCTATATGCTTCTCTTGTCGTCTTAGAACAACACCAATGGATAGGTTGCTAGCATTTGTTTCCATAGTGAATACCTTCCTAAAATTGGGTAAGGTCAAGATAGGATATTGAGCCACCATGTTCTTCAAATAATTAAAAGCATTCTTACCTTCATTTGTCCAAGAAAACTTTGTTTTCTTACCACCCTTAATTGTGTCTCACATTGGGGCACATACATGGCTGAAGATTTTTTATAAACTTTCTATATAAGGTAGAAAGACCATGGAAGCTCCTTACCTCACCTTGGTTTCTTGGAGTGGGCCAATTCACAATGGAATCCACCTTTTTAGGATCCATTTAAAATGTTTCTTTAGAGATGAAAAACCCCAAGAAGGTAAATTCCCTCTACATAATGGTACATTTCTCCAATTTAATTATTAATTTGTGTTCATGGAGTTTCTTTATCACCTGGTCCAAATGGATTAGATGTTCTTCTCTGCTACTACTAAAAATTGGTATATATCATAAAGATAGATAACAACACATTTGCCAATGAAATGAATGAAAATAGCATTCATGAGTCTCATAAATGTGCTTGGGGAATTACTTAGCTCAAAAGGCATCATAATCCATTCAAATAACCCTTCACTTTTCTTAAATACAGTCTTCCATTTATCCCCTTGCCTGATTCTTATTTGGTGGTATCCAGATTTTAAATCTATTTTGGAGAAGTAGCAAGAAGTCCCAATTTGATCAAGTAGGTACTCAATCCTTGGAATAGGGAACCTGTACCTGATTTTTATTTTATTTAAATATCCCTACTATCAGTGCATAGTCTCCATGTTCCATCCTCTTTGGGTGGTAGGACAGAAGGGACTGCACAATGACTGAGAATTTTTTTGTATTAGACCTTTGTCTAGCATATCTTGGACTTGTCTTGAGATCTATACATTCTGATTTGGAGTCATCTTATAGGGTGCTTTATTGGGAAATGAGGCACCAGGTATTAGATCTATCTGATGGGTGATATCCCTAAGGGGTGGGAGGGAAAAGGGTAGATCATTTTGCTATTACATCATTGTATTTATTTAGAAATTCTTTGACCTCTACTGGTATGGGTACTACTTTATCAGATTCTTCCTTTACTTTAGGCTTCATGATCAGTATAAATATTTCCTCTTTAGAGTCTTTCATTGTTTTCACCATTTCTTTTTCCCCTATCACAATTAAAGTGGGTTCTTTCTCTACTTTTGAGTCAGGAAGTGGATTCATTGTATATATTTTACCATCCTTAATAATGGTATAAGTGTTTTTCTACAACTGTAGGTGGCATCCATGTCATATTGTCATGGTCTTCCAAGTAGAAGATGACAAGAGTCCATCTCTAATACATCACATCAACCCTTATATTTGAAGTCTCCTAGAGAAAACTCTACCATAGTACTTCTATTTATTTAATAATGTTTGTTGTCCTTTAGTGAGCCAAGAAACATTATGGATGCAAGCACAAAGTTGAGTGCCAATTCCCTGGAAGTCCGCGGCCAAAAAAAATTGGCAAATAGAAACAGGCACCCATTTTTTAAAAAATGGGTGCCTATTATGGTTCGGGTGCTCGAGCCATAAATATAAAATAGGTGCCCGTTTCAAAAATGGGCACCCATTTTGGTTCGGGTGCCCGTGGAAAAATGGGCACCCATTTTTTAAGAAACGGGTGCCCATTTTTTAAAACTATTTAAAATTTGTTTTAGACCGTTTTGCAAATCATTTTCATAATTTGCAAAACGTGATTACGTTTTTCTCTAGACGGGTACGCATTTTTGAGAGCTACCACCAACCCCCCTGCTACCATTTTTCCTACTACAGGTACGTATTATTGTTTTTTATTTATTTATTATTATTTTTTTTATTAAAAATATGTTTTATTGTTTTTTTTATTTAGTTTAATGTTAAAAAATGTACATTGTGTTTAATGTTTACAGTTTTTTTAAATAGAATTAAAATAAATTGTTATATAAAGTTTTAAATTTTAATTTGTAAGTTATTTTAGAAAACTTATTTTTAATCCTAGGTAGAAAACTAAAACCTAAACCAAACGACAACTGAAACAAGAAACCCTAGGTAGAAAACTAAAACCTAAACCTAATGACAACTGAAACAAGAAACCC
>MU223777.1:615223-625327 GCA_018584345.1 Thuja plicata | reverse complement strand
TAATCTGTTACTCTATTTTTTGGAATAAAATCTAATTGATTTAAAGAGTAACCCGCTAATACAAAAAGATCAAGTTCTTTATCACAATAAGTTTTATTTGGCTGTGAAGACATACCTGTATCCAACAATTGATTAGTAAATGCACCTGAATTTGCTCCTATTTAATTTTCTTCTTCAACCTCTGCATCCATCATGGTGTCCTCATTGTTCTCATCTTCTAAACCGATTGTTGAACTTGATGCTCCCAAATTATCAAGGTTTCGAATTCTTGTTCTTCTTTCTCATTGTCATTTTGCCTCTTTCTCTCTATTTGCTACAATCTCATCAGCTATCAGAACCTTTCTTTGCCTCTTTTTGCGTTTGTTTGATCCCATGTTTGCACCAAATTTTGAATTCAAATGAATCCCTTTTTGTCAGATCCAAAACAAGACAAGAAAAGAGAATGTTCTTTCAAAATATTCTTTCTGTAATACGGATATGTCATACAAATGATTGAATAATCATCAATCATTGAGAGCAGGCCCACAAAAATATTTTTTGTCTCCAACGGATCTTTCAAAAATGGGCACCTGTTATTTAAATGAAACGGGTGCCCGTTTCGGTTTCAATGGTCCAAAAAAAATGGGCACCCATTTTTTGAATTTTAAATAACGGGTGCCCATTTCTAAAAACTAGGAGTGGGGACTGTACCTCTGCCTTGGTTTTTGATTCGGGACAAGCTTGGTCCCACCAAGCTTGTGCTTGGCCTTGCAAAAAAATGACTAAGGCATTTAAAAATAAAATTTGCGCCTTATCATGATTTTTCGAAGGTCAACCCGAATGAAATTTTAGACGAAATGAAAAGCCATTTCAGTTCATATTGTACAGATTATAAAAATATAATTTTTATAATGATATGACAAATTTTAGTATTTTTCCAATAATTATTACGCCAAATTGGTACCTAAAGTTGAAATAGTAAGGTTAACTAAAATTTTAATAACTTTTTTGATTTTCGGTTTTTGAAAAAATGAATTATATGTGACCAATCTACATAGAATTTCCTTCAACATAAAAATAAAATAAAATCCAGAAAAGTGAAATTTTCATCAAATTATAGTGGCCGTACACCAGAGGTTTTGAAAATGTACTTTATACTCAATTAAAAATGAATAAAAAAAATATTCAATTAAAAAAAAATAAAAAATATTCTGACCAATCTTTGATGTGTTAGCTACCTTTCCTTAGAAGTATTAACAAAAAATTATTTATTTACTTCAAAATAGGGTGGTCGTACATGTGTGTGGTATGGTCCTGAAACTGAAATTTTGAAAAGGGATTTTTAAACATGCCTACTAAAATATATTTTTTACCATGTGGGTATTAAAAAAAATTACATATTTGAAAACTAGACTCCGAGAACTACATTTTCTATTGGTGAATTTTTCTAAGATTCAATCTCTAAGTGCCTCAAATTTTGACATCAATTGACTGCACATTTGAAAAATAGGAAAAACACTTCCACTTTTTGCCCAAAAAGTGGACTCAACTTCTTGCTGACACCCTTATAAGGAAAAGGATGTGGTGTTTTATGCAATTCCAACTTCTCTACCATTTCTTTAGAAATTAAGTTCTTTGTTGAACCAAAGTCTATTAAAAATTTACATACCCTTCCATGGCACTTCATCCTTGTTATAAATAGATTATTCCTTTAGGGTGGTTCTTGAGTGTGTGGTACTTGAATGAAAGATTGTCTCATCATTAGGATTGTCCCTTCTTTAGCTTCTAGTTCTTGGTTGTCTTCTTGGACCAATTATGATCTTCTTTCACCTTGGTTATTGTTTCTCTTCTTAGGGCATCTCCATGCATGTTTAAAAGTTCTTCCTCTGAAACTTCCTATGTTGCTTGACTCACCTTGTTCTCTTCCTCCTTGATTCTACTCCATGTATCTGTCACTGCTTGACTAACCTCTATTCCTTGAGTTGTCTCTTCCTCTAAATTTTTTTTTTAGGATTGTTGTTGCCCTTCCCTCTAGTGCCTTGTTCTTTTTTGCTTCTGAATTTGTCTTCAACCTTTAGTTCTAATTGAAATCAGTGTTAGACTTTATTAGGAGAGAATAAACTCAACTAATCTTGAATTTTTATTCCTAGTCCTTGCATGTACCTTACAATCTTGACACTTTCTGGTTCAATCATCTTAGACTTCATGAAGAGTCTACAAAACTCTTATGTATCCCCTGAGACATCCATCTCCATTTGCCTCAGACTTTGTATTTTATTATGAAGTTGATCAACTTTCCAAGGCACTCCTAGCTTTCCAAACCAACTTGTAGAACAAAACAGAAGCAACAACATAGAAAGGGAGAGAAGAAACATCAAAACATTATATTATTTCATCAAAATCATTACATGTTGGGTCGTAAGGCCTTCCTCATTTCGGCCATATAAATTCAGATTTTTAGAGAAATATCTTGATACATGCAAGGTCACAAACCTACGATCTGAATCTGCTAATCCTTCATCTTCTATTCAAAAACTGTCCCCTAATCTAAGAACATAAAACTAAATATATACAAGAGTCCACCAAAGAGGCTGGCACCTAGATTTTAAAGATCCAACATGGGAAATAGAAAAGACCCATATTTAGGTCCACACACATCCCAATGAGAGATCCCACATTATTTATACTATGGAAATTAAATGTAGAAGTTGGCTAGAACAAGATAAACAAATCAGTAAGAAGTTGATTGAGCAACAGGAACAAATCGGTGAAGACTAACCCAGAAACAACAAAAAATTAGTAAGAAAGGTAACTGAGAAACATAAACAACTCGGTGAAAACCCACTAATGAGTAGCCAAAATTCACCAAGACTCATCGGTAAAGCAAGACAAAACAAGTAATTGAGCCTATGCAATAGTAGTTATTGAGAATTTTACCAAGCACTCTCCAAAAAGCTACTGAACTAAAGACAACATATTTTTGGATGATTAGGATTGCCAAAGAATGCAAGATGCTCCTGCATCAGCACAGAACCTTGATCGAAGAGATTTTCAAATTGAAATGGGGGGCAATAGAAAAATAATGGAGTCAATCTCTTGCGAGGACTAGAGGAGAAAGGAAGTTGTCTGGGACATTCTTAAGGAAGAATGTTTAGCTATGTGCATGGAGAGGTTATATGGTAATGATTCTGAAATCACCAAAAAAATTTGAAACATTGGAAGAAGGGTAGCTTGACTATGGGAAACCAGACTATGAAGGTCTATGAAGCTCTCATTACTGAAGTTACTAGTCGGCCACTTGATGGTAGAAAATTCTACGGGGATAGAAAGATGATGGATGGAGTTGTCAAACATTTTCTTGAGACTCACACAGAGAAAAGGAAACTAGTAAAATCTACTAATACCTATTTTTCTCCCAAAACTATCAAGGATCCTTGGCACAAATTTCTTTTTTTCTATTATGAATTACAATACCCTTGATAGAAGGTAGACTAGGGCTTGTGGTTACCATTTTGTTCTTCAAGTAACCACTTACTTCATGGGGATAAAGTCTATTTTCCTTATTATTTACTCTACTCCATGAATGTTACCATGAATGAAAATAAGGAAAACCCACAAGGTAATCATGTCATGTACCAAGGGTTGATAGTGCTCATTTTTAACACCTTAAGGCCAAGCAGACTGAACATCCCCTGTCTTAGAATTTTGATTTGGAGGATGAAGAAATAGTTAAAGACTTTTCTATGGGGAATGGTTCGGAGAGCGATAATAAGTCTGATTTGAAATCCTCTTCTAAGGACATTAAAGGGAAACCCAAAATGCTTCCTAAGAAGACAACTAAGGCTTCTACCTCAAAGAAGAGCCCTAGGATGAGAGAGAAAAATCCTTGATTAAAAATTTAGTTTATTTTATGGAAAATTTGAGACTTTAGTAATCCTCACAAACATGACCTTTTTCATAATATTATTATAGATCATAAGCCTAATATTTTTTTTATTGAAAGAGACTAAAATGTAGAGTGACCAGCTGATAAAGTTAAAAATAATGTTGATATGGCCTCTAGGGGATTGTGACTTTTTGAAATAATAAGATAATCTTTGCAGATCCTATTACAGAGGATTTTAATCATATATAAATTAAATCTAGTCCTATCTGGCATGAATGTTCTTGGATTCTCTCTAATATTTATATCCCACATAACAAATTTACAAGGAGAAATTTTTTGAAGTCATTAGTAGTTTTCACAAATTGTCATAAGGAAGAGAACTGGCTTGTTATTGATGATTTTAATTCTCCTCTATCTCAAGGGGAGAATTTTGTGGGCTCTCAAGTTTATTTATGTGTAGTCTCAATGGTTTGATGTATTTTATTTAAGATAATTAGTTGGTAGAATTGGATCTTAATTGAATCTCTTATATTTAGACTAATTAGTGACTAGGAGATAATTGTTGAATATGAAATAAAACTAAGAGGGGAGAGGGGTGAATAAGTTTTCCATAAAATTTTAAACCTCAATGCCACATTAATTAGTTCCAGAAACCATACTTTAATTCTTAATTTAAAAAAGATGACAACATGAAAAACATCAATCACCAAACACATGAAACACTAGATTTACCTAGAAAACTTGTTAAGAAAAAAACCATGAAGAATATTATTGGCAAATATGAAAAAAACCTATTAGCGTGAAATTTGTTAAATTGATCTTTACAAGGAAAGGATCATTGCCCAAAGAAAGAAGGCTCTCTACTAGAGAGCTCACTTCCCAAAAGAAGGATATAAGGGAATAGATCCGCCACTGATGTACAACAACAACTCAACCAATTGATCAATAAATACCTTTGGATCACTACTTCTAGTAGCTAACACATGAATATCCATACTTTTCTGAAACACTCATCACAAATTTGCAAACATGTAGTGAGACATATTCTTGTTTACATCCTCTTTGCAAACTGTTACCCAAATTTTGATTCTGGCTCATTTTAAACTCCTAATACTCATCATTGTCCCATGAATAATAACCTTGATTAACCTTTACACATATACCATTAATATTATAATGATTGTTGAAAGAGTGAAATAACATGTCATCATGGAGTTGCTTTTAGAATTCATTTTCAAAGATAATGACATAAAAAAATAGACTATGATTAGAGCTAAGGTTGAGATGCAAAGTTGTATGTAATGATGGAGATACTATCATGCATGTACATATATCAACATTTCCCAAATGGGGGATAAGGTCAATTCCTCACATCTTTAACGTAGTGTTGGGATCACCATTTGGTGTAGGAGAACCCAATGAACCATGGAGATCCAAGAAGCTATTGTGTTTTGAGGATGGTAGTCAAGGGTCTAAAGGACCAAAAAATAATGTAATGAAACCTTTTAAGGCATTTGATTGTAATAGGATGAATAAAATGATTGTGATTCTTAATGGACCTAATAAAGCTCATTGGACCTAGTTATGTAATAGTGGAAAAAGTGATGACTTATGGGGCATGTCCTAGTTTATTTGATGTAATAAGAAATCTAAAGCCATATGTTGTGTCAAAATTGTCAATATTTTGCAAAAGTGTCATTTTGCCAAAATGTTGTCAAAAAGTTGATCATTGAAGCAAAATAGTGCATTCATGAGTCTAGTTCGGTGATTTTGGTGATCTTATGTCCTTTTTTACGTAATAAAGAAAATATAACACCTTTTGTGTTGATGGTAAGGTTTTAAGGCCATTATATTAATGGTTGTCAAGTTAGCATTTGATACTAACGGCTAGTTAGGTTCAAAAGGTAGATGTTACAAATTTTCACTATATTTCTTTGATTGGTCGAGTTGTTATTAGCTCTGATTATCCTTAGTAAAAGGGGTTCATTTTACTTTTTTGGTCTTAGATTATACATGTGCCAAAGTACTGTAATTCAATTTAAAGTTATTTTTCTTTGTTTTAGTTTCAAGGAAACTTTTTATGAAAAAGCATGTTATCTGATGTCCTATATCTTCATAACAAAAATGAAAATTTGTCAAATGAAATTTTTTTACTCATACTATATACAAATAGTTTTAAAAGGTTCATTTCTTTATAGAAGAAAGCATAAAAGAAGCTAAAGATGCATTTATTAAAAGATATGATATCATGTGTTGTCCATATGAATAAGAGGAGAGTGTTACACAAGCTGTGATAACTATTAAAAGAATGTAGCAAGCAAGGAAAGAAATGAATATATAGAAGTAAAGAAAGTGTTGGCCTACTAATGGTCACTAATTTAAAATTTTAAAATCAGATTTCCTCCACTTGCATATCATGCTTTTGAAAGCATTTTCTTCCTGTTTTTCATGCTATATTCAAAACAAGTAAGGAAAAAGACTTTGAACTCCTTTGAACTTCGTTCAAACTGGTTCAAACCTGTTCAAAATCGTTTACAATAGTTCCAATAGGTTAAAACAAGTTCAACAAGGTACAAAAGGTTCAAAATGGTACTTTCGGGTTCAAAGTAGTTCAAAATAGTTCAATTTGGTTCAATCAGGTAAAATTGGTTCAGATAGGCTCATGCAGGTTCACTCAGGTTCAACGGGTTCATAGGTTTAACATTCAGGGAAGATTTAAAATAAAGGGTTTTTAATCACAATTCATTAACACAATGTTTCAAGTGACAGAGTTGCTATTAGATGTATAGTAAGAGGAGAGAATATCCACAAGTAAAGTTAGGTTATATTCTTTGGAAGTCAAGTCTCGTCTTTACAAATTATGGCCATTTAAGTGAAGATCTTTTGTCACAACATCTGAAGAAGCTTTCTATTCATAGGATAGTACGTGGATCGACAAAATCCATTTGCGTATGGCGACAAGTTGAATCATGGTCATCAAGGCCAATGACATTTAGCAAACTAAATAGAATCCTATATGAAGACATTTTTTATAAAAGGGCTAAGTATGCCCTTTGTAAGCCACACTTTTTTATTTTCTATTTAGACATTTTCCAAGGACAACATATACATCATATGGAATATCACCAAAGGAGCTATTAGTGTTGAAAGGTTGGTAACACAATTATCAAGAAGAAAATTCATGTACAAGTTAATGGATGTTCAAGCTTTTTTCCAAAGCTTCATATTTGCATACATATCAACCGTAGAAGGGACAATTATAACATCTGACAAATTCCTTCTTGATGCATGACTATATTCTATTCCAAATATCACATAAATTTAAGCAAACAAATGAGATTTCTTTTTTGAATTGATGTAAATCACCCATTTACTTAGGATTCTCCTGTGTCACATACTTTAAGAAAACATTTTCTTAACTTGAAAAATTAAATTAATAATGTACTTAATTTTCTTAAGAATTGTATTTCATAATCTCATCTCTTTTTCTCAACCATTTTCTTTCCAAAAGCATGCTCACAAACCTCATGAATACATGATATAATCTTTGATAATCCACTACATTGTAAACACTTCTCATTAAATAAACAATCATTTTAATAGAAAATGCAACCATCATCTCTAGCACATAAAAATAAAAAGAAGTATATGAATAACTTTGGTAGTTGCATTGTCCCACACTCCTCTCATGTATTTTGTTAGTATGCAAAGTAGACCAAATATTGTATAATAGATCATGATACAAGAAAATCAACCTGGTATTTACATGTATTACAAATTCTAAGAGGTACACAATAAAGGGTCTTACAAGATTCAATGCCCTTTTGTTAGATTTTTAAAATTGGATGTCTCATAAAATCATTTTTACAATATTTCTTAGTTACATTTGAGCTAATGTTTAGGATGTGGTGTGCAACGTTGCTCAACAATACTTAACTTAAAATATCTCTTACATTGAGTGGTACTCTAAATTTTGATTTCCAAAATCATTGAATTCAATCCTTTGTGCTATTAGTTAGATTCTTAATTGTTTATTTGTGCTATTAGTTAGATTACAAAAATCGTTGAATTGAATTATTTGTGCTATTAGTTAGGTTCCCAATTGTTGAATTAATCCTTTGTGGGATTTATTTTTTGTTGATGTCAATCACCTATTCACTTGAGATGCTCTTGCATTACATACTTTAAGAAATATTTTTCTTAAAACCAAAAAATAAAATGAATAATGTACTTAATTTTTTAAGAATTGTCCTTCATTATCTCATCTCTTTTTCCCATCCATTTTCTTTCCACAAGAATGCTCACAAACAACATAAATACATGATATAATCTTTGATAACCCATCAAATTGTAAACAATTTCCATTAAATAATCATTTTTAATAAATAAATACAACCATCATCTCTCACACATAAAAACATAATGAAGTCGATGGATAACTTTTGTAGTTGCACTGCACCACACTCCTCTCACATTTTGTTAGCCTGTAAAGTAGAAAAAATATTACATAATAGCTCATGACATAGAAAAATCCATATAGTATTTAAAGCATGTGTTAGAAATTTTAGGAGGTGCACAATAAAAGGTCTTAAAAGATTCAAATGCCCTTATGTTAGATTTTCAAAATTTAATATGTCTCACAAAATGGTGTGTACAGTATTTCTTGGCTACATTTCAAGTAATTGTTATGATGTCGTGTGCAAATTGATCACCAATCCTTAACTTAAAACATCTCTTACATTGAGTGGTACTCTAAAGTTAGATTTCCAAAATCATTGAATTCAAACCTTTGTGCTATTAGTCAGATTCTTATTTTCTTATTTACCTCACAATACATTTGCCTCAATAACCAAGTCTTTCATAATTGCTTGTTTATTTTTAGTGTTATTAGTTTATAAGTAGTTATTTTACTTTTATTCTTGCAATTCTTTCCAATAGAATTGAGTGCAATAAAAACACTATTAACAATAATAGTATTAAATAATCCAAGTTTTATTTACACAAACATTTGACATTGTTAGTAATGATCTCATTTTGTACATCTTTAATAATTATACAAAAGGTTGAAATTGATTGCAATGTCTTGTTAACAAGGTATTCGTTGAAAATATTTAAAACCGCAATAGAATGACTTGTGATGCCTATTGGAGTTGATGAAAAATATCAACCCATAGCTCCCAAGAATCACCTGCATGCAAACCTGTCACAGAAAGAGAGAAGCACAAAATCTATGGAGGCCAAAAATCACAGATTGATGGAAGGGGAAACATATTGTGCAAAATAATGGAAAAAAAACTCTTAATACAATAACATCCTCAATTAATTAATAACCATCGAATTGAATAATTTACAAAGAGGGAATCCTTATAAAAGGATACCGAAACCCTAAAGGGGAAATATCTAGGTTGCATAATAATAATTAATAAAAGAATTAATTATTAAATGCCTAAAGTTTAGCTTAAGTAAAAGAGAGATAATAAGTGAGTTAATAATTAAATCAATATGATTTAATTAATAAGTGGAATCACTTTATTAATCTAACACCCCCCCTTAAGATAAACTTAGGGAGAAGCTAAAACCTAGAAATAGCTCCTAAAAGTAGGAAACTGGGTCCCAGCAACAAGGCCCGATGAGGTACCCAATACAAAAAATCTTTGTAAAAAGGAGAAAAGGAGAAAACCCAATGGGAAAAACCCCTCTCCAAAAAGAGATGAAGCCTAGTGAAGGACAGAAGAAGCCTCCAAACTAGAGAAAGTCCCAAAAAATAGGAACAAAGAAAGAACATGTAGAACACTTCTGAAGCATGAAGCTGCAAACACTGTAAAAAAATAACTGCTGAACCTCCACTGTAATAGAACATGATCAGGTAGAGAATAATTTAAACAAAGACTAAAGATCTGATCAATCAAAGATGGAAGAATGAATCCAAAATAAGAATGAAAGAAGAATGTCCATATGGTAAATGATCCATCTCACCGAAATGCATAGGTACCAACCACTGCATCTGCCTAGTACATAGGAACAAATACTGAATACATGGATCACTCCATCCAACTAAGGAAGCATTAGAACTAGCAGGAGATACCCCCCATAATGCTGAACATGGAGAGGTCTGACAGGAACACTAAAATGCAATGCCAAAAAACAACTGCAAGAAGAAGAATCAGGAACACCAATAGTTCAGAAGAGGGTACAAGCACAGGATAAAGGGCAGTGTCGAAGTAGAATAAATGATCTTC
>MU223777.1:585857-615173 GCA_018584345.1 Thuja plicata | reverse complement strand
GACACTCACTTGACAAAGGTGGATGAGCACAAAAGGCAAAACATCATAACCCCCCCATGGCACTTTATAACTGAGTGCGAGTACAAACAAGCACAAGGTGTACAAGATCCCAGATATGCAACTGCAGACACTTTATTTCAGTGTGTTTACAAAAGAAAGCTATAGAGAAAGGTGTATACAATGTTCAGAGAAGGAAACGATCCCAAGACCTAAAACATCCAAGATATCTACCAGAATGCCATAAAGAAAAAAATTGAATACATAGATACATGGAGCAAAATCTGGGTGTGATACCCATAGAAGAAGAAAGAGGACAAAACCAACTTTTTGACGCCATGCGGAAGTCAAAAAACGGAGTCCAGAAGAGCAAGATATGACTCCCAGAGTGCAAAAAAGATTGCTGATTTTGACAGGTGAAAAAACCTACAAGATAGAAAAGTCTGAAAAAATATCCTCCAGAAAGACGACTGTCTCAGAAAGAGCTTTCTGGCGATATAAGGAAGTCAAAAATTGGCCTCCGTTTGCTCTAGATATGAGCAAAAAACCACCAGAAGGTCAAAATAGAAGTGAACCTTATGAAACCTCAGCCAAAAATGGCAGAGCCCTGCTAAACTGGTGATTCCTCCAAAAATAATACTACCTCCAAATTTTTCCACCAAAATGGCAGAAAAAAATAATTATTTTTTTAATGAAAATAAACAATAAAAAAATATTATGCTTTTTTTTAAGAAAAAAACATAAAAAAACACATGCCTTTTTTTTATATAAAAAAAACATCAAAAAATATATTTTTAATTTTTTTAAAAAAATATTAAAAAATCTTGGGGCCTGTGGTTGCTGACATCAGTGGCATGGAAATTGAGGTAGATTTTTGCCTCAAAAAATGTGTCAAGTTCATGCAAGCAAAAAGAAGGCCCAGATTTCATCTGTGTCCAAATAATACGTATATTATATGAAAATAGGGGTTTTGGGGGTGTTCCAGACACAACCCATATGTCAGTTTTTTCTCAAACTTCTCTAAACAAAAGATCCTCCCCAAAACCACTAAAATCTGAGACAAAAACCTCTCAAAAACACAGATTAAAGAACAATGCCAAATCTCTCATGAAGAGAACAGGGGCATGAAGATCTGGAGCTCTGATACCATATTGGAGTTGATGAAAAATATCAACCCACAGCTCCCAAGAATCACCTGCATGCAAACCTATCACAGAAAGAGAGAAGCACAAAATCTATGGAGGTCAAAAATCACAGATTGATGGAAGACGAAATATATTGTGCAAAATAATGGAAAAAAACTCTTAATACAATAACATCCTCAATTAATTAATAACCATCGAATTGAATAATTTACAAAGAGGGAATCCTTATAAAAGGATACTAAAACCCTAAAAGGGAAACCCTAAAGGGGAAATATCTAGGCTGCATAATAATAATTAATAAAAGAATTAATTATTAAATGCCTAAAGTTTAGCTTAAGTAAAAGAGAGATAATAAGTGACTTAATAATTAAATCAATATGATTTAATTAATAAGTGGAATCACTTTATGAATCTAACAATGCCCTCTTGCATATGCTTCAACATTTCTATTATATTCTCATCATTTTAAGTTAACCATATTGGAGTTCTTGAATACTTTAAAATTTTATTGCACTCATTAAAAATATGATGGATTTGAAATTTATTTCATTATTACTATTGTTGCATGTACTAGCGTATTAATATCTTTGTACTATGTTTTAGTTATCATTAGTTCATGCTAAGGTAGGAAGAATAATGCTCTCATTCAATTTAACATTTTAATCTAGGAAGAATAGGTGGTATTTGTCATAGGGAATATGGGCTTTCAAGAGGAATATGTTTGATATACTTCGCTAATTCAAAGATATATAATGGGGATGTGAAAGATTGCACTTTTTAGGATGATGTGGAGCATGAAGTGGGCTCTCATGCCTAGGTTAGGGCCCCTATAAATGAAGTCTAAAATTATTTGCAGGGATTAATGTTCCAAACATATGCTTTTATCTCAAAAAGAAAGAAATAATGGGCAAACTTTTTTGGGGTTAAACATAACCCTCAATTGTTTTTTGGCTTTGATTGTCAATCTTTTTGATACATAGAGTGGTAAGTATGCAATTTATTTTCTAGATTATATCATCGATCAAAGTATTTTTCTCATGGATCAATCACTTTCTTTTTACTCTATGGGGTCATGCCTGAATATTGATATAGTTTTCTCCTTTATTTGAGGGAGATAGAAAACCAAAGAGCGGGTGGATGTCCTTGTAACATGTCCAAAGGTTTTCTCACTTTTTCCTTCGCTTGTGATGGAAGTTTGAATGTGATCCTTTGTGGGGGGCAATGGGTTATTGGAAAATAATCCTTGTCTCTAACAAGATGGGAACCAGGTTTAGATCTTTTTTAATTCTTCCTTTAGTGCTAATCAGATTTGGGTCAAATTACCTAGGCTCCCTCTTGAGTTTTGGGATGAAGAGATATTCAAAGAAATTGAAAGTTCTTTTGGGTAACCTCTATCTATTGAAGAAATGAGTGCTTTTAGAAAATGATTGGTCTTTGTAAGAATTTATGTCAATATTAATTAAGATTCATATTTTAGGTAAGTGCACACCAAGTTTCTGGTTAGAAAAGCGGCCACATGCGAAAAAAAAGAAAAAAAACTAAAATTTTCACAACCCGATTAGGTTCCTTAAATTCAAAAGCGTCCTTGGATTGGTAACACCAAGCCTAATAGAAAACATAAAAAAAAATTAAAAGTTTCTCATAACCCGTATGCGTTATGAGAAACATTACATATTTTCAAAGACCATGAATTTGGGCCATTTTTAATGCCATAAAAGTTGAAACAACGACTTTGAGGAAGTTAAAAACTCAATAACCCACACATGTTATGCTTGCAGTTGTATTTTATTGATGTTTAGAGAAATATCCAACAATGTCACCCAGTCAAACATGTAAGACTTCATTATTTTGATTGTTTTTGTTTTTGTTTTTATTTTTATTTTTATTGAAGAAGGTTTTTTAAATTGACTTAAGTTTTTTTTATTAATAGGATCTCAGATTCTACAAACAATCCCCAAAAATGAAAGAAACAACAAAGACCTCTTCATGAACAACCAAGAGAAGCAAACCTTGAAAAAAGGAACATGAGCAACAAGAAAACCCTCAAGGTGTTGATCCACCTACTTAAAATCCTCAAACTGTTTCTCCTAAATAACCATTGCCACCCCTAAACCCTTTGCGTCCTCTAGTAGATCATGTATAGGCCAGACAACATGATCTTATCAATTGCCTAACAAAAAAAATGGCCAAATTTATATATTAGTAAATAGGTTTAGGTTCTCTAATCAGGGGCACCACTCATCCCTCACGAAAACCTTAGAAACAATGGCCATTAGTGCGAATGAGGTATCTAGAGAGGTCACAAAATGGGGTTCATGGAGGGATGGATGTCATGTATTTTATGTAGATGGGATATCATATGATGAGTTGAAAAGAAAGGGCATAATTAAAGATGACATATGTGCTCTTTTCACTGATCCTAGCACTAGTAACAACTTGCTTACTACTACGATTCAGTTTCCTATACATTTGTGTGTTCACGCAAGGATAAAAGTAGCTTTTTAGGATAGGTGATATATGTTATTTGACCAACTAAATTTTAATAATTGGGAGGTGTCACTATATGTTTTGAGGAAAGCTTTACTGTTAGTTTATCCTTGGCTTGAAGATGAATTTATTTGACATCTGGCAGTTCTAGGGTAGAGGGAGAGGCTCTGTGTATGATAGAGATGGGGCCCATAGGGTGGTAGACCCACAACATAAGAGGCGTGTAGACCATAAACCCATGGTTCATGTTACTATGCCAATAGCCTTCAAGGAGTCTATGGAGTTATAAAATCTTTAGGAAGTTGCATCATTGATTGATTTCATTGATGAGTATGGAATAGACTTAGTTGGAGAAGAGGATAGTCGAGCACCTATGATAACTCCATCATCAAAAAATGCATCATTTAGCACAGGCTAGACCATTTATCATATGTGTGTCACTTGCCAAAGTGTATTTTCTTGTGTAGACACGAATGTGAATGTGGATGGTTAAACATCCCATTCGTGTACATGTTGCGGAAGTAGATGTCATACTTCCACTCTAGAGGATATAGCCCTCATCGAAGAATTGATGAGTATCTTGGTATCTCACAATCAGATACAAGTGTGTTTATTTATATTTATTCAACATGTTATCAATTAATCACCTAAATCTTATAAAAGTAAATAATATTTTTTTAGAACAATTTAAAGTGACATATAAATAATATGCATTGTAGGGAGCAACAAGTAGTAGGAGTACACCATGTACTTTTTAGTGGACTACATGGTCACAAGTAGTTTGACCACCCAAGGTAAAAATATGTAAATTTGTTAAAAATATAATAATACCTTAGTTTCAAAATAAATTTTTAAAATACATGTGTATCATTACTTGGTATTTTATATGGTGAGATCTCCCAAGCTGATGATGTCAAACTTGAGGCCATTGAATTTGGCCTAGATAGCTTTGCGGTACCATTTAGATTTATATATTTTTTACTTTGATTTAATATTATACATGTTCTTTTCCCTTATGTTAATTTTGTTTCCATTAGTCTACCTCACCTACCTCCAGGAAATCGCGTGTGAGAAATCCATCCTACAACACTCCGAGGAAGAAAAAGAAATCCTCCCAAACACCCAAACATCAGAAGGTAATTTAGTACAATTTAAATTCATTTGGTGAAAGGTATTATGATTAAACAGGTAGATGTAGATATTGATAAATGCATCTAATTTATTTTTTCTATATACAGGAACAAATGGGGTTTATGAAATTAATGAATGCACATGATGTCGATGAGGTTCAGAAGAGGGAAGAGGTAACATCTTCATATTCACTTTGGATTGCATTCTTGCCTGTTATAAATTTCTAAATCCTTTTATGAATTTAGAACATATGTTATCATTTTTAATAGAGGAAATGGTAATAGTTTTCTTTAGATTCGATGATTCCTCCTAAGAGCATAGCAAAACTATTTGAGGCTCTGGTGTGCATTTGTTCTACATATATGTTTATATATAAGTACACTCATTTTTATTTTTTTAGATTTTGTCAACAACTTTGGGTTATTAACTTGTATTAATTATCTTTTACCTATTACAGCCCCCTTCAAAACTTCCCACTTATTCTCTACCATTCCATTTGATTAGAAGTCCTACTCATCAAAGATGGGTTCCAACATAATAGAGGGGAGATTTATATTTTTCTTCTTAACTCCTTCTTACTAAGTGCACAACAAAGTTGAAACTCTCTTGTTAACTAGTTTCAGATTTCTTTCTTGTTTGTTTGAAAACCCTACTTCCTTCTTGTATGACTATAATATCTTACTATCACTTACCATATAGGAAATGATCATAAATTATTCATCTATGACTTTGCATCCTTCGAGCATAGGAGATCCATCTGAGGCTCTAGTATGAATTTGTAGTTATTTAGTATTTTTTCACATATATGTTATTAACTTGTACAAATGTTGTTTTACCTATTACAACCCCGTTCAGGACTTCCAACCCATATTCAGGCTTTGCCAAGTGCAGAAGAAAGAGATGAGGTAATCAACATTTCAACTGCAAAACATTTATAGTCTAGTATTTATTTATTTTGATGTTATATTAAGAAAATATATTTGAATCAACATTTCAATTGTCCTTGTACAACCACCTACCAAAGCCATGTATTGCTTTGAAGAGGCTCAATTTTGATGATCCAACATAGTCATAGATATATGTTAGAATAGTCCCAAAGGATAACTGAGAGGGGGGGGGGGGGGGGGGAATNGGGGGGGGGGTGAATCAGTTATCAGGTAATTTAATTATTTTCTTTTATTAACTTCAGAATACAATAAAGTAAATGCACATTTATATAACACAATAGACAACACCATAATTTGGTTACGGGAAAACCAAATGGTAAAAACCCCGGTGGGAATTAACACCCACAATGAACTATACTTGTTTATAATACTCCCTGTTAGAAGATCTTGGAACCTTGTTAGGAGTTGTCATTTACAATGCAATAAGTATAGTGACCTAGTTAAGGGTTTGACCCTATTAGGAGTCTTTTACAAATAACCTTGTTAAGGGTGAGGACTCACTATCCAAAAGCTCACTGCTTCAATGGTGAAGGCTACAACCTTCTATAGAACATATATGCACTATATCTGATTGATGAATTGTAGAGTAGACCTATTGTCTTGATCAATTCCAATGTATTGTAATCTTTCACTTCTTCCTCACATAGATCCTTGATGAATGAAACACAATTGATATTCTGCTCTATACATTTTCTGTCTCTTCTCTTCTCATTCACACTTAGCATTCCACAAATAAAATACTATAAGTATCTTCCTCAAAGTATGAGATCATGGGACCTGTTAGGAAACTCTTCATAATATACTTGTCAGCTTAACTAACCATGCAAACATAATGATGACCATGCAATATAAACTGAATAGACGCAACGCTTCACTAAGTCGGCCTCACCAAATTAACTCTAACTTTGCAATCTTGTTAAAACATGTTTGGCACCTTTAGATAACTATCTTCAACTCATAAATAAACTTGAATACACACACACATATCCTGAAGATAGGCGCAACTCAAGAACCAATGCAATATGTCAGCTCTGTATAGAAAAACTCCAGAAGCTATAACTGCCAGTAACATAATTACACAACACAACTGAAACTTCATATCTGAGTCTTCATGTATCAACACAACATAATAAACATGTCTACACCATGAGCATAACCGCACAAGGCTTGATAACATCATTCTGATAAGTACATACAGAACACTGATGTATATTATATGTTGTCATCAATGACAAACATACAATCAACTAGCTGCCAGAAGTAAATCTCCAACAATCTCCCTTTTGACATCGATGGCAACATATTATATTAAAAAAATCTTTAGCACATGGTGTCTTCTTTCTTTTTACAATCTTTTCAATATCCTTATCAAAGACTTCTCTACACTACTGCAGCTCCTCTATCTGTGTTTATACTCCCCCAGAGCATATGCTCCCCCTTTGATATCAATGGAAAAGGGCACCATAAACAATTAGGCACAGGTACTACTCCAGAAGTAGAGTAGTCAACAATTCATCATTCACTAAGGACTGATGTTCTTGCTACTTTATCTAATCAGACTCAGGATAGGGAATTACTCCCAACTTCTCCCTGAGATACTCAAAAGTATCTTTTGATAAAGGCTTTGTGAAAATATTTACCATTTATTCTTTGGTGCTCACATAGTCCAATTTGACTTCATTATCTGCAAATTTTTCTCTAAGAAAATGGTATTTGATCTCAATGTGCTTTGTCTTTGCGTGCATCATAGGGTTATTGGACATGTTGATAGTACTAGTGTTATCATAGTTAATAAAAATAGGATAATCAACCTGTATACCAAACTCTTTAACCATCTTCTTGATCCAAACCATTGTTGAATAATTCAATGCTGCTGCAACATATTTAGCTTCTACTGTCAACTGAGAGATATAATTCTGCTTCTTGCTTACCCAAGAAACCAACCTATCTCCAAGAAATACTGCTCCTCCAGAAGTACTCTTCCTACCATCAATACCAACTTCCCAATCTACATCTGTATACACATGAAGTTATACATTCTCTGATTTAGGATACCATAAACCATTGTCTATAGTTCCGTTTAGATATCTAAATATTCTTTTTATTGCCATTAGGTGATTCTATTTTGGTTCAGCTGTAAATCTACCAACAATGCCAACTGCATTACATATGTCTAGTCTAGATTGAGTAAGATATATAAGTTTTCCAATCATAGACTTATACAATGTCTTGTCAACTATTGTGAAATCATCTTCTTTAGAAATCTTGCTTCCTGTTATCATAGGAGTGCATACTGGCTTACAATATTCCATCTTGAAAGTCTTCAATATTTCCTTCACATATTTAGACTGATTTATAAATATTCCTTTATCTGTCGGCTTTACATTTAATCCCAAAAAGTATTTTATAGGACAAATCATGCTGATTTTGAGTTCATTCTGCATTTCTTTTGCAAATTTTGCACTAAGCTTGTCATTACCTCCAAAGATAATGTCATCAACAAATATGGCAATAAGTAATAATCCATCAGGTGTCTCTCTTATGATAGGTTACAATCTACTGCTCCTTTCTTAAATCCAATCTTGGTAAGATAACCATCTAGTCTCTCATACCAAGCTCTCGGGGTCTGTTTAAGTCCATAAAGTGTTTTCTTAAATCTACATACCATGTCTAGTTTATTTGATACATTAAATACTTCAGGCTATTCTATGTAGACTTCTTCCTTCAATTCACCATTTAGAAAGGCTGATTTGACATCCATTTGATATACTTTGAAGTCTTTGAATGTTGCATAGGCCAATAATAACTTGATGGCTTCTAATCTGCTCACAGGGGAAAATGTGTCAGTGTAATCTATCCCTTCCCTCTGTGCATATCCTTTACACACTAGTCTTGATTTGTTTCTGACCACTGTACCATCTTCATTCATCTTGTTCCTGAATACCCACTTTGTTCCAATCACATTTTTGTCACTAGGTGTATGAACTAATTCCCATGTGTTATTTTTTATTATTTGATCTAATTCTTCTTCCATTGCTTTCTACCAATCAGAATCCTTGCAAGCATCTTCAACATTTAAAGGTTCAATCTATGAAATTAAACATACCTCTTCATCCACTGTTAAACTTTTTTTTTTAGATCTAGTCAAAACACTGCTGCTCTAATCTCCAATGATATCATCTTTTGAATGATACCTAGATGTGAATTTTGAAAATTTTGGTGTGACATCCTCATCTGTAATCTATGATACTTCTTTGCGTGATTCAGGTTCATTACATGATACATCAATGCAATCAAACATTTCTTCAATAAAAGTGTCTTTACTGTTAGGCCTAGGTTCATCCTCAATCATAGGTGCATATTCGTAGTACCTCTTGTGAACCATGAAATTCTCATCAATCTTTACATGAGTACTTTCAATTGTCTTCTTTAATCTTAAATTAAAACATATGTATGCTTTGCTTTTAGTAGAATAACCAAGGAAAATACCTTCATCGCTTCTAACATCAAACTTACCAACACCATCATCTCTCTTGATGTAGCACTTGCTGCCAAAGATTCTAAAGTATTTTACTGTAGGTAGATTACCAAACCAAAGTTTATAAGGTGTCTTATCTGCGCTTGGTCTTAGTTGTATTAGGTTGATAGTATAGACTGCTATATTGACTACATCTCTCCAATGGGTATGCACAATTTTTATTTCAATCATCATAGTGCGCGTTGTATCAAGTATGATATTGTTCCTTCTTTCTACTATCCCACTCTGCTGAGGGGTTTTGGGTGCACTCAACTATCTTTTGATTCCATGTTCTTCACAGTAGTTATAAAACTAGTCAGAGGTGAATTCTCCTCCTCTATCTGATCTTAGACATTTTAGTTTTAATCTAGATTCATTCTCAACTTTGTCTTTGAATATTTTGAACTTCTCAAAGGCTTCAGAATTCTCCTTTAAGAACGCAACCCACATCATTCTTGAAAAATCATCAACAAACAAAATGAAACACCTTTCTCCATAATATGATCTGATTTGAGTAGGACCACATAAATCAGTATGCACTAGGTCTAACTTGTTTTCAGCTGAGTTCTGATTGCTTCTGAAAGAGCTCCTTACATGCTTTCCCATAACACATTCCATGCACATTGTGCCAACTGGTCTTGCAATACTTGGAAGGTCTCTAATTGCCTTGACATTGCTTATCTTTACTATATTATCAAAATTGATATGACATAGTCTCTTGTGCCATAACACACTATCATCCACTTTTGCAATGAAACAACTTACATCTGAATTGAGCTGAAAAATGTTACCTTTTGTCTTTGAGCCTGATGCAATCATGTCTCCTTCTTTGTTGCTAATGATGCATTTGTTGTCTTTGAATTCCAAATGATAACCTTTGTCAAGTAGTTGTCCAACACTTAGTAAATTGTGATGTAAACCATCAACATAGAGAATATCACCTGTCTTGTTCTTTCCATCCAGGGTGATAGATGCTCTGCCTATGATAGGTTTGGGAGTGTTATCTCCAAATCTAACCATACCACCTTTGTACTCGTCTAGATGAAAAAATCTATCTTTATCACCTATCATGTGGTGAGAGCATCCACTGTCAATGATCCAATCAGTTCTGATGTCTGCTTTGGAAATTAGGGCTAACTATTGTGCTTCCTTTTCATCTTGAATGTCTATTTCCTTAAGCAATTTTTCCATGTCTTTAAGGGAAACAAATCCAATTTCATCTTCTCCTAAATCTTCTTCAGTTACACCTTCTTTAGCATGATAACATTCCTTCCTATATTTTGGTTTATAATCAGATCTGAATTTATTTACTCTTGTGGGACACTTGGATGCAAAGTGACTGATCTTGTTGCATGAAAAACATTTGAATGGCAACTGTCCTTCGTACTTGCCTTTGCCTTTCTTTTCTCTTTTAGCAATCATGGCAATGATTTCTTTTAGTTCTTCATCAACTTCTTCTTTCTCAGTATTGCTAGAGATGTGTAAAGGTTTCTTACCATGAATTGAGGCTTTGAAGGTTGTTTCAATTTTGGGTTCAATCTTCAGTTTTGATATCTCAAATGTAGAGATTTTACTGATCAAAGTCTCTCTCTTGAAGTCTTGTGAAAATTGCATGGTTTCCTCAAGAATATTGATCTTGTTCTCATACTCTACTGTTAAAGTAGTCAACAACTTTTCCATTATGTCTTCTTCTAATATTTCTCCACCATTATTTCCGATTCTAGAAACTGCTTCATTTATCCTCTGATTGTAGGCTCTAATGTTCTCTTAAGGTAACATCTCAAGATTCTTGTATTTCTTTTTCCATGTTTTCCTGCGCGCACTCTTTGCTTGGATATCTCCTTCAAACATGTCTTTTAAATACTTCCATATTGTGTATGCCTTGTCTACTTTCTTGATCTCAGTGAATTTACTGTCAGATAGTGCACTTGTAAGGGCTTCTTGGGAAACTGCATTAGCTGTGAATGTATCCTTTTGTTTACTAGTAGCATCATCTCTTGAGAGGTCTTTTAGAGAGGGAATAACAACTTCTTGTGTGGCTATCTCAAATATGTAAAAACCAACACACTGTAAATGTGTTATCATTTTGTTCTTCCAATCCAGATAATTCTCTCCATTGAACTTAGGTCTCTTTTTTTTGTATGCCATCTGATCTACCTTAAGCTGTTAGGATTTCTCTTCAAGGCACTTGGCTATGATACCAATTGTTAGAATAGTCCCAAAAGATAACTAAAAGGGGAGGGGAGAGGGGTGAATGAGTTATCAGCTAATTTAATTATTTTCTTTTATTAACTCCAGAATACAATAAATTAAATGCACATCCAGATAACACAATAGACAACACCACAATTTGGTTACGGGGAAACCAAATGGTAAAAACCCCAGTGGGAATTAACACCCACAATGAACTATACTTGTTTATAATAATCCCTGTTAGAAGATCTTGCAACCCTGTTAGGAGTTGTCTTTTATAATGCAATAGGTATACTGACCTGGTTAAGGGTCTGACCCTATTAGGAGTTTTTTACAAATAACCCTGTTAAGGGTGAGGACTCATTGTCCAAAAGCTCACTGCTTCAATGGTGAAGGCTGCAACCTTCTATAGAATAGATATGCACTATATCTGATTGATGAACTATAGAGCAGACCTACTATCTTGATAAGTTCCAATGTATTATAATCTTTCACTTCTTCTTCACATAGATCCTTGATGAATGAAACACAACTGATATTCTACTATGTACATTTTCTGTCTCTTCTCTTCTCATTCACACTTAGCATTCCACAATTGAACTACTATAAGTATCTTCCTCAAAGTATGAGATCATGGGACCTATTAGGAAACTCTTCATAATATCCTTGTCATCTTAACTAACCACTTAAGCATAATTACAACCACGCAATATAAATTGAATAGATGCGACGCTTCACTAAGTTGGCCTCACCAAATTAACTCTAACTTTGCAATCTTGTTAAAACACATTTGGTGCCTTTAGATAACTATCTTCAACTCATAACTAACCTTGAATATACACATTCATATCCCGAAGATAGGTGCAACTCAAGAACCAATACAATATGTCGGCTCTGTATAGACAAACTCCAGAAACTGTAACTGCCACTAACAGGATTACACAACACAACTGAAAATTCATATCTGAGTCTGCGTGTATGATCACAACATAATAAACATGTCTACAACATGAACATAACTGTGCAAGGCTTGATAACATCATTCTGATAAGTACATACAGAACACTGTTGTATATTATATGTTGTCATCAATGACAAACATACAATCAACTAGCTGCCAGAAGTAAATCTCCAACAATATAGATAGAGACATATAGTTCTAGTTGTGGTCATTGAAGCACCAATTTATGTATATATTTGACATTTGTATTGTATATGTCGACCTTGACATACCAACATGCCACATTTTTGTGACTCTATTATTGATTCGACATTTATGTTATTTTTGTATATCTTTGTAGATGATAGTGGATTTTTCCATCTTGTACAAACATGTATCTTTCCCTATGACCATGTGTCTTAGCTTTGCAAGTCTTTACATATTTCCCTAATGTTGTGTGCCTTAACCTAGAATTCCTTTTCAAGTAGAGTGAGCCCTATCACAAGTGGCCTAAACATTTGTGATATTTTATTCTTATAGTGAGTGTGATTCTCGTCATGTTTTTTTCTCACTTTTGGTTTTCCATGTAAAATAATGGTGTTCATATGTTTGTTTTATTGGTACAATATCTTTCATTGATGCTTAGTTGGATAAAGACAATTGATAAGTGTGTGTGACAAAAAAAAGTTTAAAATGTTATTAAGACTGATTCACACCACCTCCCCTCCCCCTCCACCCCGACTTAGTCTTAAAGTGTGTTTAACAAAAATATTAGAAAACAATCTTGAGTTCTAAAAGCCCAAGTCTTGGACAACTTTTCTTACAATAATAATAATTAATTTTCCTCACATTTGTATTTGATCTTTTGTTACTTTTCAGTAAGTATAATACATTCATATATTGATAATCAACTTTTGTATATCCTGCATTTCCTTTTAGTCTTTTTAGCCTATTCTAAAAGAGTTTTATGATCTCTACAAACAAAGTTTAAATTATACCTTCTATAAGAATTTATTTGATTGAGTGTAAATATAACATTAACTATTGTATTTAAAAGTGAAATTATTTAAAAATTGTCTTAAACATTGTTATCATTGCTAGATCCTTTAATTTAATTATTTGTCTAATCTTAGACCTCATGTTGCTTACGTAATTTCACATAAAGATTTAATTCTCTATTTTAAATTTGAATAGTTGTTTCAAAAAGAAAATTTTGCATTAATTGCTTGTACTCTAAGTATTTTATTCAAATTACCCCAAATCTCTCCCATACTCTGTTTAAATCTAGTTGATATAATTTAGTGTTGGAAAGAACATGACCAATAATAACATTGGCTTTATCATCTCTTTTATATATTATTCCAATAACTTATTTGCATATGTAGATGGTATTTCATTTTTATTTTAAAAGAATGTCCATCTTAAAAAATTAAAAAAAAATTAAAAAAACAGCTAAAAATTTATCATAATAATACAATAGTACAAGTTGTCAAGGAGAATTCAATTTAATGATAAAGTCCATGTTGTAGACACGATGATACCAAGTTCAAATCTTCTACAATGTAAAAATTAAAAATTAAAAATTAAAGAAAAATATATACTATACTAAAGTGACTAAGATCACTTCATTACATATAAACATTAATATTCTAATATATCCCCAATTCCTTGTTGCCAACTTTATGTTTATCTTGTGCTCTATTCTCTGAACATATCCATAATATCATTATAAAAATGAAAAATCATAACCCAAATTTTGTTATTTATGAATTTGAATATTCTAAATATTTCATAATTTCCTATGTATAAAACTTAATATTCTGAGAAATCTGCCATGCTTTATTATTACATTCGAACAAATCTTCCATGACTTATTACATATTCACCTTAATATGCCTTATTACATATAACCCTTAATATTCTAACAGATCTTCCATACTTTATTAGATATAGACCTTAATATTCTAATAAATCTTCCCTATCTTATTACATCTAAACCTTAATATTCTATCAGATCTTACATGTTTACCGCCTATAAACCTTAATATTCTATCAGATCCATGATTTCACATGGCCAAAACTCTCTTCCAGGCAGGTCGAGAGGAAATATTTTCCCACCAAGAATTCACATGTTTCCTATTCCTTATCAAGTAACCCTTATCAATAATGTTCACTATATATTCAATAGATGGAAGATGAGAGAGGTCAGCAAGGCTGTAAAAGTCCCCTGCCAACTACTTGCAAGATGAAAGTCTATCTTCATACACATCCAACACTTCACCTAGGTTTTGTGCACTACTCTCAGTCAAAGCCGTGTCCTCAGGCTCATTAAAAACAGGGGCCAAGATCAGCTGATAAACTAATGCATAAACATGAGCATTAAAGTTCTGTCCTTCAACTTCAAGCCATTGTTCAACCAATGCTCTCTCCTCCAAAGTCTTGCCCATCAAACAAGTTCCTTGCCCTTCATATTTATCTGCATAATACCTTATGATAGCCCTTGATTCTGCACATACCGAATTGAGAAAAACTCAGATCTACAGTACCCAAATCATATACATATGTACACATTGATTATATTAATGGTAGACGCACTAACCATTACATTTTGAACACATACAATAGATGTATCATAGGAAAGTGATTTTTAAGGTACCCACATAAGTTTTGAAAACCAACATTAAACATATCATGTGGAAGAGGAAAATCTGTCTATATGAATTGAATATATCAGATTATATATCACCTCTTATGCTGGCAATTCTCTACACACACCTAAATTCATATTTTTACTCACCCTTTTCCTTTTGGGAAGAAACTTGTCATATATGACAAAATCATTTCCCAGGGAAAAGAACCATTTCCCAACTTCCAGATCCTTTAATTTTATCTGAACAAATACCTCTAATTTCATGGTTTCATAGCATGCTTCAAATATCTTTTTACTAATTTCATGTATACTCCTGAAAAATCTTGCCCCATCTCATTGGGTTGACCGAGACTTTTTATTTGATTGATGCTCATGCTTTGTTTCAATGCTTCAATAGTGGTACAACCAGGAGGATGCTGCTGAAAGTTTATTGAATCTATCTTTACACCATTTGCATTTGCCGTTAATTTGAAAAACCCTTGAACAAATCTATTTTCTGCATTTGTGGCGTTCACTGCAATATCTGTTATGACGTCTCTTTATGCATTTTATCACACAAAGCAGCCTTGTGCATTGTCTGTGCTTCTATATTTTGTATGTACAAACAACATTTGAACATGTCGCCTATTCTGAAAAACATGCCCATATGCTTTGATGCACATCCATACACTGTTCCAAGGCTCCAATTCTAACGCATGCAGAGCTTTTTTTTAATTTGATTTACCTGTCGCTGCAATTCCTTGAAAGTTCCTAAAATCATTTTACCAAGTCCATGGTCTGCAACAATATAGTCACTCTTATTTAAAACCACATTTATTTGAGGCACTATTCCAAACAAGTCATGTGTCTTGTCTGGGCTTTCCTTTTTGTATATGTGGATAACCAGACCCTCTGCCAAGCTCCCATCGCAGGCATTGCAAAACTTTCGAGCAATGCAATTGTTGGCTGCAAAGCCGCTTTCTACAACTTTGTCAATATTCTTCCTGCCTGTATCAATATGGGAGCTTTCATACCTTTAGCGGAGGGTACAGACATTCCTCGAAGCATATACAAGAGCGTGATCACTTTTTCCAGTGGGATTGGGAAAATGACTGGTGGGAGAAACACAGTATTGGAAAGAGGAGCGTGAGACAACTTTTCGGTCAATAGTTTCTCCTCAAAGAAAGCCTATTGGCTAATTAACATTATTACCAAACAGTGTGAGATCTCCATCCTGGACCGCTGGAACTTTTCCAAATGGCTGCATCATACAAACAATACAAGCTATCAGCAATATTACCCAACAAATGGATTATTATAAAACCAACAACATAACAATTGTATATTATAAGAAAGGTCCCCTACTTGTAAGGCCAGGAACACTGGTTTTTTGCTCCCCTTTATTTATATCAACAGGCACAATTTCAAACTCAACATCTTTCTCTATGAGGCACATAAGCACCCTTTTGCTGCATGAGGAATATGTTTGTCCGAACAGCTTGACAACCACTTTGCTTTTCTTATCTAATGAAAAGAAAACAATCCTTTTTCTTATCAGCAGCTCCAAGAGGTTCTACGCATTTGAGATAGTTGTGATGGGGAAGTATTTATAGAGGATGGGAGCTTATAGCAAAAGAATTGGGCTCTCTAATTTGGTTTTGTTACTGTGAATATTAATTAGAAATAAGCATTTGGTTAGTTCTATTTTTTAACCACGCTACCTTTCACTTCCCCTTCTTACCCATTCTCTAAATATTCTAAAATATTCCCAGCAGACTGTCACCAATTAAGGGCCAGATCAAGAAATTTATAAAGAAATTGAAGTCTTACTATTTTCTGACATTCATAACGTTTCTGTAATTTGTTCACTTGTGGTGTCTATTCCTCCACATGTGTTATTTGGCTCCACCGTAGCAAGTTCAATAAATCCATTTTGGCGCAGAGTCTACAATCCAATTTATGAAAGTCATTTGTTTTGGATAAGATATATATGTAACACATTTTATTTATCCAAAATGTGTATGTGAACAAGTGTATATCCGAATATGAAGTGGCATATTGATTAGAAGATTGTAGAAGTATAAAAGTACAGCAGAGACTCATCCATCACAGTCAGATGATTAGTTAAAAATCAAAAGATCTTATTCAACAAATCATAGTTGCATAAGCAGATCATCTACTAGTTCATTCTAATAGGTAGATCAGCAAAATCCTCTAACCAGTGGACCTAACAATCCTTTCTAAATCTCTTAACAGAGTTTCAATACTTATTGTATTGTGTTAAATCCTTTAACAATGTGGACTTGACAATCCTTATTGCTCCTAATAGGGAAGGCCATCAGAAGTGGTCATTGTAAGCTTGATTAGGCTAAATTTATACTGCAGTACTCAATCTTGTGGGTACCATCCCCACCCCAATTTTACTTTCTATTTGGAAGGTTTCTGAGTAACCAAATACTCTACCATGTGTTATGAATGATTATTTCCTTTCTATGCATGCAATCAGATTAGATAATCTAATTTGCCACAAGAAGATAAGAGATTGCTGAGTACAAGATTAAAAGAAAAAGAAACTAAAATCCATCATTTGTCACCCTAGCAAGCAAATTTGGAAAATCAACCCAACTATGCAAATCAAGAAGTTATCAACCTAAGGACAAAAAATGAAAGACTACTGAATGATCTCAACACTTAAAGGCAAACCAATGAAAATATGATGAATTCACAAGGTAGTATAGATTAGTCAACATAAATCAGACATCATGGACTAACTGGACTAGGTTATATTGAACAAGGGGAATCCTCAAAGCAAGGAGCTCAAAAGAACATGAAACCTACTTGTAACTGTATGCACTCTAAAATGGTCGCCTAGACTTTGGGCCCCATTTATCATTTTTATCAATTTATCAAATTTCTGAATCAATGCTTTGGAACATTTTCAATTCAAATCAATTTCCTTAATCAAATTGTAATTAATTCAATTATTTCAATATTTCTTAAGGTTTGATCATTTTTATTTAATTAAAAGATTTAATCTCCCTTTTAATTAAATGAAATTCCTCTTATTTAATTAAAAGATTTAACCTCCCTTTTAATTAAATAAAATTCCTCGCATTTAATTAAATTCAATTTCCCCCATTTAATTAAATAAAATTCTTCTAATTTATATGATTGAAAGAAAACCTCTCTTTTAATTAAATAAATAAAAACCCCCACTTAAAGCACTTTATTTGTTGAAAAAGGAAATGAATTAAATTAAAAATTAAATAAAAATCCCTTTTTCTTCACATCTTTCTAAGTGGTAGGTTTTTGCCTCTTAATCGTAGCCTTTGATTTTTGCCTCTTAATCTCAATCGTTCACTTTCCTTTAAAAGGAGACCTCTCCTTCTCATTTTCATATTAGAGCTTTTAGTATTGTTATGTTGCAGGTTTGGAGAGCAATTTTGGAGGAGAATTTGAGCACTCAAGCTCTCTTCTTGTTTTCTTTATTCTTGCATTCATGGCTCCTCATATAGATTAAAATCATGTTTATTTTCATAGATTGGATTTGCATTCATATTTCCTTTCATAGACTAATATGCATTGTTATCATATAGAGTAGATTTCATTTTTATGCATTTGAATCTCTCATTTCATCGTGTATTTGCAATAAACACAACTAGGTCAATCTGAGAGCCTTCATTTTATATTTTTACACATCCATGACTAGAGAGCTATGGATCGATATTTGAGGCCTCATTCTTGAGCAACTTTGAATGTAATGATTCATAGAAGTGTGACAACATTTATGCACACAGTAACCACTGTGGTAAGTTAGGGCATGCATCAAATAAATGTTGGAGCAATGGAAAATCAAAGTTTAATGGTAAATGCTACAGTTGCAACAAGCATGGACATAAAGCAACTGAACGCATTGAAAAACCTAAGTTTGAAGAAAAATGTTTCAAGTGTAACAGACAAGGTCACAAATCCTTCGAGTGCAGAACTAAGAAATAGAACACTGCTAAACAACTAGCAAAATAAATTTTTGGTTGGGATTACAACACATGGTACAAATGTTGTCATTGTGGAGAGTATGGACACATTGGTGCAAATTGTACAAAGACTCACCTTTGAAAAAATAATCCTACTAAGTGATGTTATGTATGTAATCAACTCGGTCATCTAACCAAGAATTGCATGAATAGAGAAAAAATGGATACTAGTTTTGAGAAAGGCAAAGAAAAGGTCTCAGAAATCAGAACTCAGATGAATCAACAATGGGTAAGGAAATCCTCTGAAAGTTCAGACCGAAACAATGAAGGATCAAATGGCACCCAAGATAGTGAGTTGGGTGGATCTACCATCACAAAATAGAGATGCAAGGAGATGACTAGAACTACGCATTCAAGCCATCATACATCAGTTCTAGATACGCTAGCAAGTCCAAATCAACATATTGATGCATTAAGACATATTATGTTCCTAACTAAGTTAGGATCTCATTTGCACTCGGGTTACTCTAGCATAATCGAGCTGAGTTGGGTTTTATAAGAGTTAGGAAGTTAGTTTTTTCTAAACTTTCGAGTAAGCCTTGGAGAACTACCCGACCTATGCTAGCTACTATGTACGAAGCATTTAATGAAATAATTAAAAGGTAAAAAATCTTATAAATGATGAATTGAAAAGGTTATTGTTAACAAAGATTTCAGTCTGTAGAGCAATTCAGAGCCCTTAGCAATTCAAAGTAAATTTGTGTTTGAAAGAAAAGTTTGATCAAATTCTCCAAGCGATATGGAATCCACATCCAACAACAAAGTTAAGAAAGGATCCGAGATGTTGGTGGGAAATGTTGTCTATAACCCTCCAGAGTTTAAGCTTCATCCAGCAATAGGAGAGGAAATAGATCTATTGGGAGCTCATTCCCTAATTCTTCCAAGCGTATTACTAGTAAATGACATTTGAAGCTTCTATAATTGTAACATCCAGGAGCTGAAAAAATTGAGATGAATCAAACATATGAGAAATTATGCATAGACAAGAATTTGAAGCCCGAGCACAAGTATCTTGAGGTTAAAGGTTTATCCCACATCCTGCACATGCCGAAGAATTTCCAAATCAAATGGATTAGATTTGTTCTTAGCCGCGTTCATGACATGCAGCTATGGTTGGAACGGCCCGTGAAGATCACAAAGACAATGATACACCAAGTAATACGATATCCCATGCTTGACAAATCTACGGCTACCAAAACCCTAACCAGAGATAAGCTAGCTGAGTTAACTCTTGCCGAGTGGGATAGAAGAGGCATGAGACTAAACGGAGTTACATACATGGAATTTAATTTTGGGATTCATGTGATAGCTCACAAGATATATAGTTCCAACAGACCAAATAGTGTACCATGTGAAGCTGTGGACTTAGCATACAAGGTGGTAAAAACCAATCTCGTATTTGACCTATCCGAGTTGTAGCTCATCCGGCTAAGAAAGAATATGGAAAGTATCCGGGCATCCAAGACAAATCCATGTAAGTTTGGTTCTCTTTTGGTCTGCATAGTCTTTTATGTTTAGAAATTCTTTTCTTCCAAGGGCATAGTAGTATGGAAGAAGGAAAGACCTATTATCCATCAGATAAATGAATTTATAGATGAATTAGGAGATAATTTTGAGAACATCATGGATGGATATTTTTTGATTTTCAGACAGAAAATGCAGAGTAGATACAAGATTCCTAAAAAACTATTTGAATATTTTAAGGATGATATTTGTTTCCTAGCTGACTGTGGTAAGGTATACATTCAGGGAGTCAAGCCTATGGTTGCATGGGTGAAACCTCTTGCATATGAGGTTAACATAGATGAGACCAAGAACATCATTGAAGCTCTTTTGAATGAGCCTATCAATCCCAGGGTACCATATTTTGTTACCTGTGAAGAAGAAAAAGGTAGAATATATTTGGAAATTGAGATTGCTAAGATCTTGGAAAGAGGAAGAAAAAGGTTAGAGAATTTTGAGAAGAAGTATGGAAAGACTTCAGACTCTGCTTCTATCACTGAAAGTAAAGGAGATACAATTAAGACATAATATGTTGAACCTGAGAAAGAATAGGAAGAAGAAAAATCATAACCTTCTCAGAAGAAGAGGAAGGTATCCCCCAAGTAGAAATCAAAGGCCATTACCCCTGTAATCACCACAAGGAGATCAAGAAGGAGACTTATATTGGGTAAAGATGATGATGATGATGATGATGATGATGATGATGATGATGACGAATAACTTGATACAGTTATCTTCAAGAAACCACCACCTACACTTGAGAAGAAGATTGAAGATCTAAAAGGAGGTAGTGGTATGAGTTCTCTTAAGTCATTGAATTATGCTTCAAGGACTAAGGAGGAACATAAGAAGATTGAGGAAGCTATTGTGGAGAAAATAGCTAAATGGAAATATGACCCTTCCGATTTGAAGAGCCATATGACTAAAGATCTGTTCAAAGAAGTATCTATTCCTTGGTTCAATGTAGTCAAAACTGAAAAATACATAAGGGAATAGACATTGAGGGAAGTCATGTCTGCTATGAAAAATAAAGAGATAAAAGAGGCAATGACCAAATATGAAAATAATCACACTCCGAGGTTTAGGAATGTTTAGATGTTGAACAAGAAAATAGAAGATGTTGTGAAGTCTGCTACAATTATGTGGCAATCTATATTTGAAGTCAAGGAAGATGATAAGGCAGATGCACCGAGCACCGATCCTCCTATACATACCAATGATAAATTACCTGAGGTATAGACAATTGAAGAATCTAATGTCGAGAAGATTGCAGTAGAAGTGATGGCATCCTTGCCCCAATCACCTATCTAGATTATATCATCTCTGAGAAAGGATAAGGTTACATAATCAATAGGAACTGAGCAACAGGCTCCACTTATTACTGGGCCAAGTATAATCAATTCATAGATGGATAGGGTAAATGTTTCTTCAGCCAGTATTGATTCTTCAGTTAACCTTGATTCAACAATTGGTACAGTAAAGGTCAATGACATAATTCAATTGAATACTGAGGTACAACATAAGGATGGAAAAGGTGAGGAAATTGTTCTATCACCTAATCGCAAGATCAAGGTAAGGAGAAGGAAATGATACTGATGAGATTGATCTTGAAGAAGACATTGTGATTCCAAATTGGGATCTTTCCAACTTGTCCATAGAGAAAATGGATATACTTGGGGAGCTATGGAAGAAAAGAGAAATCTAAAAAAAGCTTCAAGAAGAGAAAAAGAGGAACATAGTGCTTGAAGATATAAAAGGCATATTCCAAGATGCACTACAGATTGAAGTCAATGAGAATGAATCTATTATGGACAAACTTGTTGACATAGTCCATAAGTTTAATACATACTTAAATGGTCAAGAGAAACTACTTGAGAAAGCAGAGAGAAAGTTTGAAAATAAGGTTCTAGAGAATGTTGCAAAGAAGATTGCAATTGACCAGGTACAGCTAACCAATGTTATTAGCACTCTAGAAACCATTGTGACCAATGTAGTAGCATTATTTGTAAAGTTGAGTGATACTTCTAACTTTACTATGGAGATAAATAATAAATTAGTAAAGATTGATGTAGATGTGAAGGAAAGTGAGAAGCAATTGGCACTTGATTCGAGCATAAGCTCAACACACTTTTTGAAGATCAAATATCTAACTAATCTACATGCTTAGTTACCGAGAGAAGAAGCAAGGACTAGAGAGTCTCTTAAAACCATCCAGATCCAACTCCTACCACACATGGATGTAATGTAGAAATGCATCACACATGCCAAGACACTTATTCATGACAAAAATTTATCAGTTGCAGAACTTATGATAGAGTTGTCAACCGAGCTACAAATAGAATTACACATCATGAAGGTGCTACACGACAATTGGGACAACACTCTGTCCCAAATTTTGAAGGTACATTGTGATTTCCTATCCTACTTTGGAATTACCTTGTAGATATATTTTGGCATTTGTGTCAAAAACAAGGAGGAAAATTCATTATATATACATTGAGGAAATACATGTATAGTTGAGTAGAGAAGATGATATACATTACATAAAAAATTTTGAAAAAAAAAAGAGTCAGTTGGACCCGAGCAGAAGAGCAGGTGCCAAAACCCGAGAAGATGGTAAGGGGGAGCTTTAACCTATCAGGTTCAGAGTTCAAGGATAAGTGTTTTTGTGACTAATACCAAAGGGGCATATTGTAGACCTTATGGCAAGACATGTTGTCAATTAGTGTCAAAACACTTAGTCATTCAGTATTGCCTGAGTGATCAGCATTGCCTGAGTGATCAGTATCGCTCGAGTGATCAGTGTTGCCTGAGTAACCAACATCATCCGAGTGATTGATGTGACCTGAGTGATCATCATATTGCCTGAGTATCAATTTATCACCCGAGTAGACTTCTGGACCCGAGTGACAGTATTGAGCTGACTTTGCATATATTGTTTGATACCATTGTATGTAATGGAAGCCGATTTATGAAGTCATTTGTTTTGGATAAGATATATATGTAAGATATTTTATTTATCCAAAATGTGTATGTGAACAAGTGTATATGTGAATATGAAGTGACCTATTGATTAGAAGATTGTAGAAGTATAAAAGTACAACATAGACTCATCCATCACAGTTAGGTGATTAGTTATAAATCAAAGGATCTTATTCAGTAAATCAAAGTTGCATAAGAAGATCATCTATTGGTTCATTCTAACATGTGGATCAACAAAATCCTCTAACCAGGTGGACCTAACATTACTTTGTAAATCTTTTAATAGAGTTGCAATAGTTATTATATTGTATTAAATCCTTTAACAAGGTGGACGTAACAGTCCTTATTGCTCCTTATAACAAGGCAGGCCATCATAAGTGGTCATTGTAAGATTTCAGAAGATAAACTTATACTGTAGTACTAAATGTTGTTGGTACCATCCCCACCCAAATTTTACTTTCTATTTGGAAGGTTTCTGGGTTAAAAAAATACTGTGTCATGTGTTATGAATGATTATTTATTTTCTATGCATGCAATCATATTAGATAATCTAATTGAGGTTAAAGACAAATAAGTTTTATTGGGTCCTGATTCACCCCCCCTCTCAGTCACATTGCATGTAATATATTTCCAAAAGATATGACAGAGTGAGTATAGAGAAGAGTATGTTGATGGATCTGACAAAGGATAGTGCAGAGGTACATAGACAAAGAGGTACTGATAAATTAGAGGATGTTTGGCTCAAAAGCAAGCATGGGATTTATGTTCCATGAATTTTCAAATGTTCATAAGTTTCTCTTATGGAATATTTTATTTTACCTGGGGTGTCTGATGCAAGAGCATCTTAGGATTTTGGCAATCTTGCATCAGAGTAATCTTTAAGAAAACCCCCCTTCAAAAAAGATGTGAAAAACTGGCGAAATTTAGAAAATTATAGAGGAAATGATTAATTTTATTGGCAAAATTTTCTCTTTTCAAAGTGAAAAAAATAATCTCATTTGGTGAATAAAAAACAATATGAATAGTATAAAAATATATATTGGCGAATAGAAAAGAGAATTTATAGTATTAAAAATGTATATTGGCGAATAAAAAATAGTATTTATAGTATTAAAATTATATATTGGTGAATAAAAAATAGTATTGATAGTACTAAAATTATATAATGGTGAATGAAAAATAGTATTGATAGTATAAAAAATATATAATGGTGAATGAAAAACAATATTTATAGTATTAAAATTATATATTGGCGAATAAAAAATGATATTGATAGTATTAAAATTATATAATGGCGAATGAAAAATAGTATTGATAGTATAAAAAATATATAATGGCGAATGAAAAACATTATTTTTTAATAAAAAATATATATTGGGGAATAAAATATAGTATTGATAGTATTAAAATTATATATTGGCGAATAAAATACAATATTTATCGTATTAAAATTATATAATGGCGAATAAAATATAGTTTTTATAGTATTAAAATTATATAATGGCAAATAAAATATAGTATTTATAGTATTTGTGTAGCTTCGGCAGGCTAAAAGGAGGGTCAGTGTTGACAGTTATGAAGATACGTAATGGTCAGGTTGACGGCGTACGTGACTTCAGCGGTTATGTTGGCAGTTTGGAGCTGAAGGCCACAAAGATACACAAAGGATAGGTTGACATTGTGTGTGACTTCGAAAGTTATGATCGCAGGTAGGATATGCAGGTTCCGAGGCCACACTGGCAGTCTGCATAACTTCACCATGAAGTTACAGTGACAGTGAACACTGAAGTGCAATTAAAGAGACTTATCAACACCAAGATTTTGATTAGACATTAAAAAGAATAATTTGTACGAGATATGAGGTTTGATTCATAAACAATGAATAAATGAATGATTCAATGAAAGATTTTAATGAACATTCATTATTTTTCTTTTCAGAGTGAAGTCGCCTTACATGAAACATTCCTTCAAAATTTACTTCGGCTGCCAAGTTGTCACTTGTCAGCACAAAATTTAAAATTGCAGCTAGGATGTGGTGGTTTGCAGGACACGCTCGCAGTTTGCGTAACTTGAGCAGTACATAATAATCCAGGCAAAGATTTTGATTAGACAATAAAATTATAAAAAAGTACAATTTTATGGGATATGAGCTGTGATTCATCAACATTCATTAATTTTCTTTTCAATTTCGGAGCAAAGTTACGCAGGATGCATTTTTTGTTTATCGATATTCATTAATTTACTTTTCTGAGGCAAGCCACCTTACGTGAAACATTCCTTCAAAATTTATTGCAGCTGGGAAGTTGGTGATTATTTTCTTTATATACTCCTCGGTAGTGAAATTGCAGAACACAAGGCACTTTATAAATTTCTAAATTTGGAATCTTGGATGAGAGAATGGGTCTTCCAGTAGCTGAGGGATCATCAAATGAGAACCCAGAACCTGTTATCCAACCAAATTTGGATATGGAGGAGGAGATTCAACAGGATGTCCTTAGTCATCTTATGTTTGCAGCTTGGGATCATGCCACCAGTTACGCCAGATACCAAAGCGACATGTTCGAACTCGAAGTAGAACATGACAAGGCGGAGATGCGCGCCATTTTTTACGATCATGGCTTCGACTAGGATGGGTTCTAGGAGGAGATGATCCAATTATTTGCTGGTCTGCACATCGACTGGTCTTTTTTTCTTTGTGGGTAGTTTATATTATTATACTATAACATATTAACAAATTACTATTAGTCTATTACTATTAGGATATGTAGGAGTCGACTGTCGGACTAGAATTTTGTAATTTCCTCTGAAAGTTAAATGGTTCTTTGGAAAAAATTCGTTACTTGTAATCTGTAAATACAAAATTTGAATGTACTTTTCATTTTTGTTTTGGAAATAGTTGGAAGCTTGTCACTTCTCCTTCTGGGGAAACCACAACTATTCAGAACTTCAGTCACTCAGTGAATCTCAATTAGTGATTAAGTTACCAGTATTATGTATACCTAATACCAGTTTTTGAATTTAATAGTAATACTATATATAATGTACATACGAGAACTAGAAGACTCTTTTTCAAATAGTGTTACTGTTTTTAGTTTTACATGTTATTTGCTAATACTTCAAATTTCAATACTAAATAGTCAATACAGTAACATGTTACGTGAATCATGAAATTGAACAATAGTTTTATAAATTGAAAAATATGTAAATTGTACTTATTAATTAACTTGAAATTTGAAGTATCTGTTAGTGTGAACTATGATTCTATCTAAAAATTTAAATACCTATTAATTGATTCAGAATGCTAAATCACGAAGTTACGCCAGGCTTTTTAGGAACTTCTCAACGGTTAATTTATGATAATGGTGATGGGTTCCGAAGTTATGCCTATCCTTTTCGTAACTTCTGACTTAATTTATTATGATGGAGAAGGGTTCTGACGTTATGTCTGGCTTTTTCATAACTTCTCAACGGTTAATTTATTATGATGGTTATGGGTTTCAAAGTTACGCCTAGCTGTTTCGTAACTTCTCAACGGTTAAGTTTTTATGATGCTGATGGGTTCCGAAGTTACGCCTAGCTTTTTCATAACTTCTCAGTTAATTTATTATGATGGAGAAGGGTTCCGACGTTAAATCTATCTTTTTTGTAACTTCTCAATGGTTAATTTATTATGATGCTTATGGGTTCCAAAGTTATGCCTGGCTGTTTCGTAACTTCTCAACGGTTAATTTTTTATGATGCTGATGGGTTCCGAAGTTATGCCTGGATTTTTCATAACTTCTCGGTTAATTTATTATGATGGAGAAGGGTTCTGACGTTATGTCTAGATTTTTTGTAACTTCTCAACGGTTAATTTATTATGATGGTTATCGGTTCTGAAGTTACGCCTGGCTGTTTCATAACTTCTCAACGGTTAAGTTTTTATGATGCTGATGGGTTCCGAAGTTACACCTGGCTTTTTCGTAACTTCTCAGTTAAATTATTATGATGGAGAAGGGTTCCGATGTTACGTCTGACTATTTCGTAACTTCTCAATGGTTAAGTTTTTATTACGGTTATGTGTTCCGAAGTTATGCCTGTTTGTTTCATAACTTTGTAACTTTGTAATGGTTAAGTTTTTATGATGGCATTGGTGAATCGGTGATTGGTATAGGGACCTAGCCTCTTAGGGTAATTTGATGCCAATTATTTTCTCTTAGATCGTCGCTAAATCTATGCTGGAAGTGACAGACTAACAGTTGACAGTGACAGCAGATACTTTTCTGAAAAAGGTAATTACTAATTTCATGCGTGTGCACTTGATGAGATTTTAATGTTTAACAGAGTAGGTACGAGGTCAGGTGGCCTCACTGGCCTGGTTATTAATTTTTTGTGAGTTTCTTATTATTTATTAAAGATGGTTTGGGTTCACACTTCAGAGCACATCCATAATTTTCAGAGTTAAAGTGCAACAGAGTTATAGAGAGTTGAAACCTACAAGTGCAGAAAGCGAGGTTACTGCTTAGACTTTACTATACATAAAGAATGACAGAACAAGGATCTCCTTATGTTGGTGTAGTATCGGCAAAGAGTTTTCCTTCAAGAACAAAGAGGCCAAACATATATGCTGAAGAATGGATGAAACTGTTCCCTGGATCCTCAAATTTGCAATCAGCTAATGCTTATGAATGGATGGACCATTATGCATTTTTCAGGGATGTTGTCTGCCCAAACACAACTGGGTATGAGCTCTTCATGTATTTCTATAACAATAGATTGAGAGGCCCTCCTATTTCAAACCCATCGGAAAGGAACTTGGGAAAGTTGATAGTACCTGAGGTATTTTTGGATGTAGACCTCATGAAAGCCCTAATTGAAGCATACAATCTAGTGACACAAAATTTCCACAAGCAGGACAAGTATATAGTCTGCATGTTAGACAGAGCAACTTTTAGTCAAGCTTTCGACCTTCAGGGACCTCTAAGCTTGGATATTGACCTAGAAGAAGAGGCAGCCCTGTTTCATAGATAGAAAGGTTACTATACTGGAAGGGTTATGAATAGGCATATTCCTAGACATAATTCCTAGACATAATAAAGAGGCAAGGTTGTTGTCAAATAAGGTTGGAGAATTATTTGATATTGAGATTTTTTTTACCTATTTCTAGAACACCATCTATGGTCTACACAAAGTTATTAGAATAGATGGAGGTTTGACAGTGACTCTTGACATTTATGTCATGGCTACAGATGTTCAGGAATTGTACACCAACAAGGAGTTTGATTACGGGGGGCACATAATCAATGTAATGCTGCTGAGTTGATGACGGCAAAGACTAATTTGAAAAAATTCAAGTTCAATCACTACTCCATGCTGATGCACCTGATCCTCTATTGCAATATTGGGTACATCAACCCAGAGTTCATCAATGAGACCGAGAATGCAGAAGGAACTATTTCGCTTTAGCTCTGGACCAGGTTATGGGATAGAAGTTACCATTTCTCTAATTCCATTTCTTTTTATTGTGAATTTGTGGATCCAATAATGAACATGCTAGGTATTGTGAGGAATAGATTTCCTTTACTAGTTAGAAAATTGCTTAGACCCCTACCATTTAAAATTGACAATGAAATTAACCACAATTGGTGTGATATGTTTATTTTTAAAAAAAATTATGTTATAAGAGTGTATGCTTGCCCTCAACTTCCACACTTACTACCAAAATATGTCCCAGAAAGATTGGCAATACTAGAAATCTTGTGGCAGCTTATCATGATGGATAGAGAACACTTAGGCCCTAAAAGACATAAGGGAACCTTTCTGGTAAGGAGG
>MU223777.1:564576-574895 GCA_018584345.1 Thuja plicata | reverse complement strand
TCTCAATCCCTTCAGCAGCCTGACGATACTCAGGATAGTCACCCTTATCCAACATCTTGACCTCTCACTACTCACTAGGAAATTAATAGTCACTAGTCACTAGGAAATTAATAGCAATACTTTTACTGTGAAATGTGAACAAATAATCGCTTACCTTGGTCCAGCCTCTTCTGAATTCTTATTCTCTGTAATGTTGAATCGTCTGTTTACTACAATGCTAAATTGTCTATTTACTTAAAAACTAACAATTGCGCCCATAGTAACAAATCTCATATTAATTTATATCAATCCATGATTCAAATTTCCATTTTTTTAATTCCTGGACTTTTGGCAAATATGGGCTGACCTGAATGTAGTATTAACAAATGGATGGCGAAATAAGGTCATCGGCGATATAACAATTAATTAAGGGTTGGTGAAATAAGGTGGTGGGAAAAAAAGAAATTAATTTACGGTTGGCAAAATAAGGTCGTGGGAAATATAACAATTAATTAACGGTTGGGGAAATAAGGTCGTGGGAAATATAACAATTAATTAACAGTTGTCGAAATAAGGTCGTGGTCTATATAAAAATGAATTAATGGTTGGCGAAATAGGTCATGGTCTATAAACATATTATTTAACGGGTGGAAAAATAGGTCGTGGTTAAGATAACAATATAAACCATTTGGCTATTTTAAATTTTATATGCAATTCATAATTAATACCCTGGGCGAATAAGAGACCCTTAAAAAACCACGTCAAATTTGTTAAAGGCAAATAAGAGACCATTAAAAGAACCACGTAAGATTTGTTAAAGGTGAATATATTGGTCAATCTCATCAAACGAAAAATCTTATTGGTGATTCCAATTAATATTTAACCATTTTTGTGTCAAGATTGGGCGATTTGGGTCACTGTATAACATGCATGATTCACCAAGTTCGTGATACATATTTCCCAGAATTTTCCAAAAGGTGAATATTCGCCACTAAAAATTACTCTGTCTTGCATCAAAACAAAAATATTTGGGTTTTCTTGTTTGATCAGCCTAGTGTTTTGGTTAATGGTGAATTTGTGCTTGTTCTTTTGTGTTGTGGTCCTGACAATGTGTTCTTGGTTTTTTCCCGGAGCTTATCCTATGATATCACATGATCTGGTTTTTTCATACATATTTTTTATGGACAATTCTTTGTTTGTTTGTCATGTTCTTGATTTCCCGGTTAGTTGTTGTATTTTTGATCAATTTCCTGATCTTTTGGTGGGTTTTTCCATATGTGATCATGCTAGCTCATTGTTATGTTTGTGGCTGACATTATTTTGTGTTTGCATCTCTTAATTCTTTCATTGGAGGTTATTCTTAAATATTTGGGTCCTGACCTATTGGTTGTCATATGTTTTCTCTATTATTAGGGAATGTAATTTTTTCTAGGCCAACTAGATGTTGTGATGGCTTTATAAGCTTATGGAATTATTCCTAAGGGACAAGAGGTGATCTCATAAGATTATTTGACTTAGATTGGGTAGGATTTGTGAGGGTTTTGAATGTAATCAAGCCTATGTGCTTGGCATTTATGACTAGTATGTGAGACTGCATGTTGCAGGTTCATTGTAAATGATTTTTGATGATAAAAAAGACTTAATCTCTCATTTTATTCCTTGTTATTTTGTTTCTTCCATTGTGTTATATTGGCTGCAAGGTTTGGACCAATCTCCTTGAGGTTTCTCCATTCTTGACTGCATCACTATGGGAAGTTGGAATATGTAGGAATGAGTACTTCATGTAAGGCATTGGATTCTCAACATTTTTTCTAATATTTGGTGATGATGATAACTCAATTTTTAATATATTCAAAAGGTAAAAACTATAGCAGTTGGTGTATACAGGAAAGAGTATTCGAAGTCCTTGTGGGAGAATGTGCAACATTGCAATTTTTGTGTTTTTATATAGATCTATAGCCTATTAATGTTGCACTATCCTACTTTAAGGTCCACAAAATGTTAGAGGTTGAAGTTATGTTTTTTTTTTTTTCTCACAGAATGACCGACTATTAGGAAAGGTCAAGAGTGGTCTAAAGCTTGACATTTCTTTGCATTGATGTTTCCAGGTGTGTGGTTTGGTTGACATGTTCCTAAAATTTGTGTAGTATTCTAGTTCATATGTCTTATGTTGGTTGTCTCCACAAGGAAAGCTGTATTTATCTATTCTCAATATTATTCCTAACATTTATATCTGTCATATTCTTATCTAAATGGATGTCTTCAAAGGGCTTCCTATAGAGATTGTGATTAATTCTTCTAATGGAAGTTGTGTTCAATTGTTTGATTATGAAGGGATTCCTTTTAGGTGTAGAGATGTTTTAAAATTGGTCATTCAGTTGCTCAATGTGGTGTAGAAAAAATAAATCATCAGTTTCATGGTGGAATGGTGCTCCTTATCAATATTACACAGTTTCAAGAAGAAATCTTATTCTTAGAGGAGTTTCTCCCAAGTGGTTACACAGGATTATCCCAAACTTCTAGCTTCTTATTAGGTTGATCTGTTTATGGATGGTGGGAGTGTTCTAGATAGTGAGCCAATTATTGTTGTCTCCCCGATTGTGGGTGGGAATGTGGCTCGAGCATCTTCTCCGAGTGATAGTGTTTTGGCTATCAATTCTTGTGTTAATGTATTTCCTACATGGAGGAATTATGATCTTTCTCAAGAGGTAGACTTTTCCCCTATGTTGTCTCTCTTTCCCAGGATGTTGGTGGTCAATTATTTGGACCCAAGGCTTGGCAAGTTGAGGCAACAAAAGTGAAAGATGGATGGATTACTATCAAGGGTAAGAAACATAAGATGCCCAAGCCCTCTTTTGACACGACTCTTCAATCCTACAAGGGTAGTGTGAAAGTTTTTAATCTTATTGGCTCTTGGTTGGGGGATCTTGGATTAGGGTTTCCTTTTGTCCTCTCATTGGTGTTTGGCTTCTTGATGGTTGTTTTCTTGCAAATTTTGTTTTGGGTTGTGGTAGCCTATTAGCTTGTTCCATGTTATTTGTTATGTTTTTTTTAGGTGGGCCTTATTGATATATCTTATGTATACTTGTTGTAAATGGTTTCTCATCCCTTCAAAAACCATTTTTGACTTAACAAAAACATTGTTGTATGTGTTGGTCTTTGGCTGACTCAGTTAATTTTGGTGGTTTGATTTATGACTTATTAGTTTGGATATGATTTAGCAAAAAATTTAAGATGGTAATATGGATCTTTCCATGGTATGTTGAGAATTGCATGGAATTGTGTACATTGGAAGATATTTTTGGGCCAATTGGTTAATGTGTTCTAATGATGTGCTACTCATTACATTTGGCACCAACTTTGGATGATGTTGTGATGCACACATTTCTTTAAAATAATTTTAGAAAGGTGTGTTATGATGTATTTGGATTCCCTTTATCTACTATGGTGGACCACATTGAGTATAAATGTTTGTGGTGGTTGACTTTGTATAAATAATGCTTATCTCTACCATGGCCAACCTAATTGTTTTCTTAGATGATCAAGTTGATGAATATAGATGTGTGGATGGTTGAGTTGATGTTTGGATTGACTTGGATTGTGTATGAATTGAATGTGAATTCAATGTGATTTGAATGTTGTTAAGGTCGTTGAAATTATATCTTCTTTAAGAATTTATTTGATTGAGAGAAAATTTAGCATTAAGTATTGCATTTAACAGGAAAATTGTTTAACATAACTGTCTTAAACATTGTCATCCTCGCTAGATCCTTTAATTTCATTATTTGCCTAACTTTAGATCTCATGTTGCTTATGTAATTTCACATAAAGATTTAATTTTGTATTTTGAATTTGAATAGTTGTTTCAAAAATAAAGTTTTGCATTAATTACTTTTTCTCTAAATATTTTATTCAAATTACCTCAAATCTCTCTTATACTGTGTTTAAATCTAGTTGATATAATTTAATGTTGGAAAGAACATGACCAATAATAACATTCGTTTTATCATCTCTTTTACATTTTATTCCAATAACTAATTTGCATATGTAGATGGTGTTTCATTTTTATTTTAAAAGAATATCCATCTTAAAACAAACTAAACAGTTGAAAATTTATCACTCCAATTTTTTTGTTTTTTAAAATGAATTAGGAAACCTAGCAAAGGACAAGACACTCAAGGTTTTACCATATTCAAATATTATTTAACTATTTTATACATCATAATAATACGATTATACAAGTTGTCAAGGAGAATTTGATTTAATGATAAAGTTCATATTGTAGACACCAAGATGGTGCCAAGTTCAAATCTTCTACAACACAAAAATTAAATATAAAATAAAAATATATTATAGTACAAATCACTAAGATCACTTTATTACATATAAACATTAATTTTCTAATATATCCCTAATTCCTTGTTGCCAAAACTTTATTTTATTCTCTATTATTGAACATATCCATAATTTCACAAAATATGAAAAATCTTAAACCAAGCTTGGTTATTTATACACTTTAATATTCTAACAGATGTTTCACATTTTACTAGCTATAAACCTTAATATCTGACAAATCTGCCCTGCTATATTATTACATTCTAACAAATCTTCCATCCTTTATTACGTATACACCTTAATATGTCTTATTACATATAAACCTTAATATTCCAAAAAAAGTCTTCCATATCTTATTACATATGAACTTTAATATTCTAGCGGATCTTCTATGTTTATTGCCTATCAACCTTAATATTCTATCGGATCCATGATTTCACATGGCCAACACCCTCTTCCAGGCAGGTCGAGAGGAAATATCTTCCCACCAAGAATTCACATGTTTCCTATTCCTTATCAGGTAACCCTTATCAATAGTGTTCACTATATATTCAATAGATGGAAGATGAGAGAGGTCAGCAAGGCTGTAAAAGTCCCCTGCCAAGTACTTGCTCTTTGACAGCCTCTCTTCATACACATCCAACACATCACCTAGCTTTTGGGCACTGCTCTCAATCAAAGTGTTGTCCTGAGGCTCATTAAAAATTGGGGCCAAGATCAGCTGATAAACTAATGCATAAACATGACCATTAAAGTTCTGTCCTTCAACTTCAAGCCATTGTTCAACCAATGCTCTCTCCTCCAAAGTCTTGCCCATCAAACAAGTTCCCTGTCCTCCATATTTATCTGCATAGTACCTTATGATAGCCCTTGATTCTGCACATACCCAATTAAGAAAAACTCAGATCTACAGTACCCAAATCAGATACATATGTATACGTTGATTATATTAATGGTAGATGCAAAAACCATTAAATTTTAAACACATACAATATATGTATCGCAGGAAAGTAATTTTTAAGGTACCCACATAAGTTTTGAAAACAAATTACATTAAACATACCACGTGGAAGAGGATAATGTATCTAAATAAATTGAATATATCAGATTCATAACAATAGCGTAGACTACCCATAAACATATATACAATTAACATTATTACCAAACAGTGTGAGATCTCCATCCTGGACCGCTGGAACTTTTCCAAATGGCTGCATCATACAAATACAAGTTACAAGTTATCAGCAATATTACCCAACAGATGGATTATTATAAAACCAACAACAACATAACAATTTTATATTATAAGAAAGGTCCCCTACTTGTAAGGCCAGGAACACTGGTTTTTTTTGCTCCCCTTTATTTATATCAACAGGCACAATTTCAAACTTAACATCTTTCTCTATGAGGCACATAAGCACCCTTTTGCTGCATGAGGAATATGTAGGTCCAAACAGCTTGACAACCATTTTGCTTTTCTTCTCTAATGAAAAGAAAACAATCCTTTTTCCTATCAGGAGCTCCAAGAGGTTCTATGCATTTGATGGAGTTGTGATGGGGAAGTATTTATAGAGGATGGGAGCTTATAACAAAAGAATTGGGCTCTCTAATTTGGTTTTGTTACTGTGAGTATAAAGTACAAAAAAACATTTGGTTAGTTCTATTTTTTAACCACGCTACCTTTCACTTCCCCTTCTTACCCATTCTCTAAATATTCCAAAATATTCCCTGCGGACTGTCACCAATTAAGGGGCGAATCAAGAAATTTATAAAGAAATTGAAGTCTTACTATTTGCTGACATTCATGATGTTTCTGGAGTTTGTTCACTCGTGGTGTCTATTCCTCCACATGTGTTATTTGGCTCCACCGTAGCAAGTTCATTAATAAATCCATTTTGGCGCAGAGTCTACAATCGTTGTATTTCATGGGATTAGACAGCAACTCTTTTTGAACAGTTAAAGAGCATTGACATTGTTTTCACAGGACAGTACGTGGATCGACAACATCCCCTTGGCTACGTCCACAAGTTGAATCATGGTCATCAAGGCCAACGACATCCACCAAACTAAACAGCGTCCTATATAAAGACAGTTTTTTAAAAAAGGATTAAGTATGCCCTTTTTTAGCCACACTTTTTATTTGTTATTTAGACGTTTTCCAAGGACAACATCTACATCGTATGGAATATCACCGAAGGAGATATTGGTGTTGAAAGGTTGGTAACACAATTATCAAGAAGAAAATTCTTGTACAAGTTAATGGATGTTCATGTCTTGTTCCAAAACTTCATATTTGCATATATATCAACCCTAGTAGGGACAATTATAACATCTAGACAAATTTCATGTACAAATTAATGGATGTTCATGTCTTGTTCCAAAACTTCATATTTGCATACATATCAACCCTAGTAGGGACAATTATAACATCTAGACAAATTCCTTCTTGATGCATGGCTATATTCTGTTCTGAAGCTTGCATAAATTGAAGCAACCAAATTCACCGAGGATGCTCTTGCATCACATATTTTAAGAAAGATTTTTCTTAAATTCAAAATTGAATTAACAATGTACTTAATTTTCTTAAGAATTGTATTTCATAATCTCATATCTTTTTCTCAACCATTTGCTTTCCAAAAGCATGCTCAAAAACCTCATGAATACATGATATAATCTTTGAAAACTCACCACATTGTAAACACTTTTCATTAAATAAACAATTATGTTTATAGAAAATGCAACCATCATCTCTCACGCATAAAATAAAAAGAAGCCTATGGATAACTTTGGTAGTTGCATTGCAGCACACTACTCTCACATTTTGTTAGTATGTAAAGTAGAACGAATATTGCATAATAGTTGATGACACAGAAACCTTGTATTTACAACATGTATTACAAATTCTAAGAGGTACACAATAAAGGGTCTTACAAGATTCAGATGCCCATTTTTCAGATTTTTAAAATCAGATGTCTCACAAAATTGTTTGTACAATGTTTCTTTGGCTACATTTCAAGTAATGTTTAGGATGTGGTGTACAACCTTGATCACCAATTCTTAATTTAAAATATCTCTTACATTGAGTGATACTCTAAAGCTAGATTCCCAAAATCGTTGAATTCAATCCTTTGCAAAATTTCTTTTTTTGTTGATGTCAATCACCCATTCACTTGAGACACTCCAACATTACATTAAGAAAGATTTTTCTCAAAATAGAAAAATAAAATAAACATTGTACTTCATTTCTTAAGAATTATCCTTCATTATCTCATCTCTTTTTCTCATCCGTTTTCTTTCCAAAAGAATGCTCACAAACATCATATTTATACATGATATAATCTTTGATAACCCATCAATTGTAAACAATATTCATTAAATAATCATTTTTATAAAAAAAAATACAACCATTCATCTCTAACACATTAAAATAGATTGAAATCTATGGTTAACCTTTGTAGTTGCATTTTGGATTTGTCATTGATTTTGCATTTTGGAATGGCGAGTGTGAGAGAGAGGGCGGGAGAATGGACAGACTCAAAATTTGAATTATGTTACATGGGCGGTAACTCCTTCCCTAGTGAAAAACAATCTATGAATGGGGGAAAATAGCAGGAAGGCCTTTGGGAAGACAGACAAACCCCCTGAAGCCAGGTCAGGGCATTCGCTGAAACCTGGGGACCTAGGAGGGGGACCCATCCAAGGAAATGCCTGTGATTTGGGTGCAGGGTTTCAAACTAAAAAATGGTCCTCCTTATTTGGATTCAAACCATCCGATAAGTCTTCCTTTCCCAAAGTCAAAAATATTTTGGATCCGTTGGCTGGTAAATTTGCTATGTTTATCTTGGATATGGTTATTGACCATAATATATCTTTAATGGTGATAGTTGGGGAAATTTTAGGACCTAGACCCAACATATAGGTGGTTAGAGCTTACACTAAGTAGAAATGGGTTTTAAAAGGCCAGGTGGATATCACCGCTATGACTAAGGGATTTTTATCTTTCTCATTCTCCTGTGAAGAAGATAAAGTCAGGATCCTATGTGGGGATCCTTGGATGGTTGGAAAAACATCTTTAGTCCTTCAAAAGTGGTTCCCAAACATGAATGTTAATATTGAATCATTCCTATGTCAAGTTCCTATTTGGATCAAGCTTCCAGGCCTACCTATAGAATACTAGGTAGAAGATGTCTTTTTAGGGATAGCAAGTTCCTTTGGTGAACTGTTGTCCATTGATACAGTGATGGCTTCAAGGAGAAGGCTCACTCATGCTAGGATTTGTGTGGGTGTAGTCCATGATGCAGATATGCCTGATTCAATTGAAATTATATGAAAGTTGGGAAAATGGGATCAACTGGTGAAATATGAATATATCCCCTTTGCTTATTTTCACTTTTAGAAGGTGTGCCATTGGGCCAAAATCTATCCCTCCAAGCCATGGAAAGAGAAGAAAATAGATAAACCAAAAAATAGGAAAGTATGGCACGCGAAAGAGCAAAATGAAACAGACAAATCTATTGAATCTACTAAGACAAAATAATCAATGAAGGAGAGTAGAATCCAAAAGGAGGGGATGGGTCTTCTAAAGCAACATTACATGATCAAAAAATCATAAAAGAGAAAATACAAGAGATTCTCAAAGAGCAAGTGAGTTCTACTTTAAAAGAAGATGATTCCATCATTCAGGTTGTGGACAATTCTCTTGATAAGGGTAATGAAGGGGATTACACTACTTTCTTTGAGGAGAATCAACAACATGAAGGATAGATTCCAGATTCAAGTGAAGAAGATGGTGATTCCACCTCCAGCTTTGAAGGGAATGAAGATTCTTTCCAGGAAGCCCATCATTGTAATATTTTGGATCCTAGCCTATCTCATCAATCTCAAAAAACTATGGATATGGTGAAGAGTTCTTAACCTGTCTTTGAAAAATTGGGAGATGTAATAGAAATAAACAAGGCTTTGGGAAAGGAGAATGTATATTTGAATGGGATATCCTCTCCGCAATCAGAGCATAGAAAACCTAAAGGAAAAAATAATAATATCATCCCAAAGACTCCAAAGGCTACCAGATCTTTTGTTAGGATGACAATAGATGTAGGTTTGATTTCATCTTCTCCGCGAAGAACCTCAAATTTAAAGAAGATAAGTGTAGAGTCAAAAAAAAATATAGTAGATGGAATGCAAAAAACCCTTTCTGAGGTGTGCTCTCTAAAGAAGAAATGAAAATAATATCTTTTAATACTAGAGGGATGAATAGTTCTCATTAGAAAGACATTATCAAGAATATGATAAGAGATCATAATCCTGACATTTTCCTAGTTTCAAGAAACTAAGATGAATAAAGAGAAGGTTGAAGTGATTAAGTTATTTAATAATGGAGGGGTTAGTAGTGGTATTTTAGAGGGTGTGTCTAGTGGCATTTATACCTTTTAGAAGGGTATGTGCAAGATCATGGGGGGCCAAACTATGCCCTAAGTGGCAATGAAAAATCAGCAAAATCAGGGTTAGTCAACTTGACGTGAAAATTTTAACTAGCTATCAACCTAATATCAAAAAGTTGTAAGAATAGAATCTGTAGGAAATTGAATGTAGTTTCTAAAATACTAGGCCTTTTCTGAAAAAAAGTTAATATGATTGGTGAAAAGTATAGATTTCAATACAGCAGTACACAAATTTCAGGAAAAAAATAAGTAGGTGTGTGTCTGACCACCTTAATCATAATCAAATGATAATATTTTTTTATAAGATTTTATATATAAGTATTAGACTCCTTCCCGGATGTGATGCATATTTTTGTGTAATTTTATGCTAAAAAAATAATTAATTATGAATTATCTGCTACAACATTTTCAGAATTAAAAAAATCCCGTGTCTGACAACCTTAACTCATTGAAAACTTTACCAAATTCAAAAAAATAAATTTTTTTCTTATAGTAGGTGAAGCATAGAATGTGACGCATTTTTTGGTTTTCAAAAATGTTATACCGTCTGAAAGTTATAGCCAT
>MU223777.1:524089-558958 GCA_018584345.1 Thuja plicata | reverse complement strand
GTGCACCATTTTATTGATAATTTTGGCTTTTTGGGGTCAACTTTTAATCCGGTTTTAGGATTAACAAAAAGGGAGGCTATATATTCCTTAGTTATATTAAGGGCAGCAATCCCATCATGGTCAAGCCTGTCATCAAATTGGGTGTGCATTTCATCACGCCAATGAAGAGTAGCATTATGTTGCTACGTAAGGGTGTCAATGTTTTCAACAATGGTATTTAGGGTGGCAGGAATAGGAGCTAAGGTAGGTATATTCTTATATGTGTTTCTAAAGCCTCGTATAGTGTGCATATTCTCTTGTATCAAATCCTCTAAAGATTGAGGGTTTTGAAGCGGTTCTGGATTGTTTTGGGGATCATTATTTGGCAGGGGAGGGTTATTATCTTCATTGTTGTCAGCCATTCCTGATTAAATAATAAACAAATATAAATTTCAAATTGATTTCATATATTATTAAAAAAATCAATACAAAACCCCATTTTTACCAAAAAAAACTACATTTAACATGAAAATGAAAAAATCAATCCAGACATAACAAGAATTTACTTACCGAATAAACTGTGGAGTCAAATTTGTTGTTGGAGCAATCAAGTACGCAAAAAAATCACGTATATGATATATCTAGCCATTTTTGAAACCTAAAGTGATGAGAGAAATGAGGAAATTGGCTCGCGGGTTTTTGATTTATGCCACAGGTTTTGGGTACCCAAAAAAATTGGGTACCCGATATTTTCAGGTACCCAAAAAAATCATGTACCCGATTAGGCTTGTGCTTTTGTGTAAGGTTTGCCCAGGTGTACTGATAGCTAGGCCTACTAAAAAGTCAACAAGCACTTTCATGCGATTTTGGATGAGTGAAAAGTATATTTTTTTCACATCGCCACTTTTTGGCCCCCATGATCTTGCACATACCCGGAACTCAAATATCATTAGAGGTGATGTCGTTATCTAGGACAATAATATAGCCTTTATTAAATTTTATCATATTAAAGATGGCACGTCTTGGGTGCTTACTAATATCTATGCACCAAATACTTTGAAGGGGAGAAATAAATTCTAGAAAAGATTAGATGTGGTCAGATCTAGTTTTAAAGAAGATAGCTTGTTGATAATGGGAGGCTTTAATACCCCATTACAGGAACAGGAAAAATATTGAGGACTCCCTTCTCAATTGGAGAGTAGACTAGACTCTATGGACTTTATGAACTCTCTTTGCCCCCATGTTTTGGACTTTAGGGTGTTAATTACACATGGACCAGCCAAAGATCTGGACAAGACCTGATTCAAGTCCATTTGGATAGAGCTTTGATATCTAATGACTGGTATGTTCACTACTTCTATTCTTTGTCTGGTCGTGGTCGAGTTGGGTCTGATCACTACCCTATTTTTTTCTTAATTGATTCTATTAAAGGTATAAGAGGTTTCCATTTTACATTTGAGAGGATGTGGACCATGCATCCTGATGTAGAAAATAAAATAAAAGAATGGTGGTAGATTCATGTTAAAGGTACCACTATGTTTAGAGTGGTTAAGAAACTTAAAAATGTTAAGGATTGCATTAGAAATTGGAACAAGGAATGTTTTGATGAAATTTTCTCTTCCAAATCTCCCTTCCAAGATGGCCTTAAAAATATACAAGATCAAACTCAAGATGATGGTTACAACACTATCTCTATTTTATATTAAAATGAAATTCTTAAGAGGTACCGTGATATTATTGCTATGGAAGAGACCTTTTGGAAACAGAGAGCCCGCTCTCTTTGGCTGAATCAAGGGGATAGGAATACTAGATATTTCAACATGACCACCATAAAACATAAAGTTGCAAATAGAATATCAAGACTAAAGGTGAATAATAACACTATTGAAGAGGAGGACAATATAAAGAAAGAGGCTACAAATTATTTTTCTGAACTCCTTTCTCAAACCTCATTCCGAACTAGGCTACTCAAGAGGAATTTATTCAATGTATTCATGCTCTTATCAATGAAGATCAAAATTCTTCTATTGGGGTCATTACCTCAGAGGATAAAGTCAAGAAAGTTGTCTTTTCTTTTGAAGGAAACAAGGCTCCAGGTCCGGATGGTTTCCCTATGTTTTTCTTTCAAATATATTAGTTCATTTTGGGTAAAGATGTTATTTGTGTTGTCAAGGAGTTCTTTGGGGCTAAGAGTATTTTAAAGGAGATCAATGACACCTTCTTGGCCCTCATACCTAAAGTTGTGGGGGTTGATTCTTTGGATTTGGTTTGTCCTATCAGTCTTTTCAATTCTTTTGATAAAATTATTTCTAAGATCATCACCTCAAGGCTTTTATAGTTGCTTCCTTCAATCATATCACCTCAAAAAAATGGTTTTGTGATACAGAGACAAATCCTTGATTCCATTATCACATTTCATGAAAATATCCATTCCTTATCTATGGAAAAAATAGGGTTGTATCCTCAAGTTGGATCTTTCAAATGCTTATGATAGAGTTGATTGGACATTTTTACAGGAAATCTTTATGGATTTTGGTTTCAATAAGAGAAGTGTGCATCTGATAATATGATTGGTTTATACAACCATTTTCTCTATGTTAATCAATGGTACTCCTCCTTTCTTCAAATCCTCTAGGGGTCTGAGACATGGGGATCTGCTGTCTTTGATTATGTTTTTGATCTTGACAGAATGTCTAGGAAGATACATTTCTCATTTGGTGGACCTTGTTTCTCTCAAAGGACTTCATCCTTCATCCTCTACCTAGGTCTTCTCTCATCAACATTTTGTTGATGATTCAATTATCATGGGGGTGAAACTATAGAAGAAGAAAATATTCTTAAGGAAACTCTCAATAAGTATGGGTAGCTATAAGACAACTTATCAACTGGGCCAAAAGTAGTGTCTACTTTATTAATACTCCTATTAATAGACAAATGAGAATCAGTAAAATTTTGGGATGCCAAATTTATACTTTTCCTTCTACGTACTTGGGCATTCCTCATTGTATCAAACCTCCAAATTGCATCTGGAGCTCTTTATTGGACAAGCTCAATGAAAATTTATCTAGTTGGAAAGGTACCCTCCTAAGTCAAGCTGGGAAAGTTCGTCTTCTCAAAGCCTCTTTGTAAAGTATTCCTATCTATGCTTTAAGACTGTTTAAGTTCCTAGGAAAGTATATTGATGCTTTGATTATCATGGGGGAGGAAACTATAAAGGAAAAAATTACTCTTAAGGAAACTCTCAATAAGTATGAGTTAGCTATAAGACAACTTATCAACTGGGCCAAAATTAGTGTCTACTTTATTAATACTTCTGATAATAAACAAATGAGAATCAGTAAAATATTGGGATTCCAAATTTATACTCTTCCTTCTATGTACATGGGCCTTCCTCATTATATCAAACTTCTAGATTCCTTCTAGAGCTCTTTAGTGGAAAAGTTCAATAAAAAGTTAGTTCGTTGGAAAGGTACCCTCCTAAGTCAAGCTAGGAAAGTGCAGCTTCTCAAAGCCTATTTGCAGAGTATTCCTATATATGCTTTAAGACTCTTTAAGTTCCCAGGAAAGTATATTGATGATTTGATTATCATGGGGGAGGAAACCCTAAAGGAAAACTTATCAACTAGGCCAAAATAAGTGTTTACTTTATTAATACTCCTGATAATAGACAAATGAGAATTAGTAAAATATTGGGATGCCAAATTTATACTCTTCCTTCTACGTACTTGGGCCTTCCTCATTGTATCAAACCTCCAGATTTCTTCTGGAGCTCTTTAGTGGACAAGTTCAATAAAAAGTTAGCTGGTTGGAAAGGTACCCTCCTAAGTCAAGCTGGGAAAGTTCACCTTCTCAAAGCCTTTTTGCAGTGTATTCCTATCTATGTGTTGTCTGACTTTCAGTCACCCATTTTTTTTGGCATTATTAGAGTCATATGGTCATGTCAAGTCAGTCTGGTTATGTCTAGGTCTAAGTCTTCCCAAGGATAAGAAGTCTTTGTCGGGTTTCCCTGCCATTGCCTTCTTGCTTCATGTTGGGTGGGTTTCTTTCAAAGTCTCTTCATTCTGGATAGGTTGTAGATCCCAACCTGGCAAAGATAATATGCTCCTATTGATGATCTTTTTCAGAAGATGGAATGATGTTTGGGAGTCATAAGTTTCAGACATTCAACAGAACCAGAGAAGATTCTTCATATGGATGATACATCGACAAGGCCGTCATTGAAATATTCAGATTTTACTTCATAAGACAGTGTTTAGAGGACCTCAAGACATTGTCCTAAAAGATTGAAGAATGAGAAATTAAAGGCATGGACTGACCATTTGAAAGTATAACAGAGCCAAATATGCATTGATCCAGTGCATTTTCAAAAATGGTAACAGTGGATTTTCTCCATGGAATTAATACATGGATCGGTTCTCTGAACCTCAATGATCCCAATGAAAAAAATAGAACGCGATTTGGATTAAAGATAGCAGAGATCTTTCAAGGCAGAAAATTGAGTTTCGGATGCACCATTGCGGAAATTGCACCTCATTGTGCATTTTCCGCAAAACTAAATATTACAAGGTTGCGGGTTTCACACCTGTTAGGTGCTTTTCCGCAAAATTAATGAGTAATGTTATAAACGAGCCACAACAAAAGAAAGAGTTTTCAATTATTATTGAAAGATTAAAGCACATGTTTTAAGTTATGAAAAGCCCCGCGTACCTAAACTTGACGGGTGGAAATACGCCCAGGCACTACTCCATTGCGGAAAATGCACTCATCAAGTGGATTTCTGCAAAGCTAAATGCTTCATAGCGGAGGCCACACTCATCAAGTGTATTTCTGCAAAGAAAGCAGAAAATGACCTCCCATGTTCATTTTCCGCCAAGGAGAAGCACTTTTTGAGTTTTCCGCCAAGGAGAAGCTGATTTGGAATTTTCCGCCGGCTGATATATCCACGGTTTCAAAGTCTTTTAAGATTTTGATCACATGGGGCATTTTGAAATCATTCAAAGAGTAAATGATGTTTTGACTCCATGGCCCAATGGATTCAGCTCGATAATGCTGGTTGGAGATGAAGAGTTTTAGATTCTATAGTGACTGTTCGAGTTCTCAGATTCAAAAGGTCTTTCTCTTTGCATTCTATCTCTTTGTATTCAAAGAAGAGGGAAGGTCATTAGCTCTTAGAAGCCTAATTGTATGTAAACACTATAAATACTGTGAAGGAAATCAATGTAAGGGTCGGAAAACTTGTTAATGAAGCAGAAGTGATTCTATTTACAGAGGCTTTGTCTCATGTTTGTTGCTCCACTTTAGTGAATCATTTGCATTTTCAATAGATAGAACGGTCATATGTGAAGCCGTAGTTGCATGCTGGATTCTATTTCATGTCTGTGATTGCAGTGAAAGTAATTCTATTTTCTTGCCATGTATGATTCTTCTGCTGTTCATTCGGTAATTTAGGTGCATCAGAATAGAAAGTACAATTATATGCGGAACTGTGATTCCCGCTTGAATTCTATTTCATGTTAGAAGTTGCAGCTTAAGCAAATTCTATTTTCCTGTCCATGTACGATTCTGCTTCTATTCTCCTCAGTAGAAAATGCATTTTTAGAATAGGTAGACTAGATCTAAATATAGATTAAACATTATCCTTGCCTGAATTGTTTGTGCCTACAAGCAATTTGGTTAAATCGCACAAGGAATAAACCTGATGATCGAGAAAAAGACACATTCATTGCATAACAAACACAATCAGGGAGCTATACCTGTCAATTCAGAGGGCAGTGATAGATAACATACACTGACCCATTTGTTGGTGACATCCTTTTGTTCTCTCACCTTGGGTGCTAAAAGAGTAAGAGATTACAAATCTAACGGGAGGACAAACTGTTAACCAACACTATGCTTTAAGGCTCTTTAAGTTCCTAGAAAACTACATTGATGCTATTGAAAAAATCCAAAGAAATTTTCTCTGGACTGGAGTTGAGGAAAAAATAGAATGTATCTTATTTCTTGTTATAAACTTTGTAGGCCTAAAAATAGGGGAGGATTGGATCTTAGGAGGATTAGAGTGATGAATAATTCTTTACTCTCAAAATAGATTTGGAGAACCTATCACTGAAATCATGAATGGAATCACATATGGTAAAAACAAATATACTAGAAATTTCCCTACTATGGACAACTTTATTTATTTTGATGCTATCTCCAGTGGATCACACATATGGAAGAATAATACTACCAACATAAATCTTATGATTAAGGGTACCCAATTGAAGGTTGGTAATGGCAGGAGAGTTAGGTTTTTGGAAGACCCTTGGCTTGCTGATGACCCTCTCATTAACCATCCTTATTGGGGTCCTTCTGCCTTGAAGTGAAATTTTTTTTTCTCATTATGTTTTTGATTATTAGGATAAGGATAAATGGAAGGACATAGATGTTATTAATTCCAACGTGATACTTCTCAAAAGACATTTATTTTCCATGATTCTTAATGAAGAAGAAGATACACTAATATGGAAGACAAACTCTAAAGAATGCTTTTCTACTTCCTGCATGATCAATATGATGTTTTTCACTCAGGAAGATCCTCCTTAGTGGTCCAATGTTTGGATTAAGGGTCTTTCCCCAAAGATTGAAATGCTATTATGGATGTTATTGTAGTTTAATATCCTTACTATTGACTACTTGGAATGCATAGGCTTCAACATTAGTAACCGATGTTCTCTATGTTTCTAGGACGAAGAGACGATGGAAAAAATTTCCATCCATTGTCCCTTTGATGTCTCTTTGTGGTCCAGTCTACTGGACATGTTTAAGATGGACTGGGTTTTCCCTAAGGAAATTCAAACCTTCTATTCTTCAGGGTACCGTCCTTCAAAAAACCCCTCTATAAAAATTCCATGGAGAATTTATATGCCACATATGTTGTGGGGAATATGGAAGGAAAGGAATGATAGATTGTTTAGAGATAAGTGTTCTCCAATACATGTTGTTTTCCAAAGGATTCAAAGAGATATTATTGAGAATATGTATATCATGGGAGATCTGAATATCCTAAATGGCAAGGTGGATGACAAAATTTTAGAAAAATGGAAGCTTCAAGGAAGATATGTGAAGGATAATATCACTACCAAAAAGGAAGAAGTTGTGTGGAAAGTTCCCCCTAATGGCTAAATGAAAATCAACTTCGATGGTGCCTCTAAAGGAAATCCAAGGCCTACGGGTTGTGGTGCAATATTAAGAGGTGAGGAAGGAAATTACATTGAGATTGTTTATGTTCCTTTAGAGACTCAAAATAATCATAAGACGGAAGTTATGATGGGTTATCAAGGTATTATCCTTGCAAAGAAATGGGAATCAAAAAATCTGTGGATTGAAGGGGACTCAAATAACATAGTTAAATGCCTAACTAAAAAATGTGAGCCCTCCTAAACTATCACAAATATCATTAAGGCATCATTGGATATAATTCCTATTTTTGATAATTATATTATTACCCATGGATATAACAAGATAAATGACGTGGTTGACTAGGCCGCCAATGTGGTGGTGACAAACAATGATGTTAGGACATGGAATAGAGAGGATGCATTAATGCACGAGGTGAAATTACTTATCTTTAGTGATAAAATTCATAGCACACAATGTGTAAATACCACATCTAAGAAATGAGTTATGAAATGACAAGGGTTATAAAAGATAATTATTATTTAAACAAGGACTGTAATCCGATGTGCACTGTGATTATTCTCTTACACACTTTATGGGATTTTTGGGCTATTTTTCTGTTGATTGACATCTCTTTGCATTACCCTAAAATGAAAAAAATCACAAAGAGCTAGTGAGCGTAGAACCTTGATCAAAGAGATTTTGAAAGTGAAATGGGAGGAAATAGAAAATAAATAGAGTCAATCTCTTGCAAGGACTGGAGGAGAAAGAAAGAGGTCTAGGATAGTCTTAAGGAAGGATGTTTAATTGTGTACATGGAGAGGTTACATGGTAAGGATTCTTCCATCACCAAACATTTTTTTAAACATTGGAGGAAGGGTAGCTTGACTATGGGAAACCAGACTATTAAGGTTGCTGAATCTCTCATTTCTGAACTGGTCTACCGCATGATGGTTGCAAATTCTATAGGGATAGAATTTATGATGGATGGAGTTGTCAATAATTTTCCTGAGATTGAAAAGGAGAAAAGGAAACTAGTAAAATCTACTAATACCTATTTTTCTCTCAAAACTATCGAGAATCCTTAGTGCAAAGTTATTTTTTCTATTATAAATTACATTACCCGTGACAAAAGGTACACTAGGACTCGTGGTTACCATTTTGTTCTTCTTAACCAATTTCGTCATGGGGATAGAATTTACTTTCCTTATTATATATTGTACTCCTTGAATGTTACCATGAAAGAAAATAAGGAAAACCCACAAGGTAATCATGTCATGCACCAAGGGTTGATGGTACTGATTTATGAACACATTAAGGTCAAGCAGACTGAACATCCCATGTCTCAGAATTCTGATTCAAAGGATGAATAAATAGATGAAGAATTCTCTACAGGGAACAGGTTGGAGAGTGATCATAAGTCTTATTTGGACTCCTCTTCTAAAGACCTTAAAGGGAAATGCAAATTGCTTCCTAAGAAGACAGCTAAAGCTTCTACCTCAAAGAAGGGCCCCAAGACGAGAGGAAAAATCCCCATATTTTGATGGAATCCTCATCTGACAAGGATGAGGATGATGAAGTTGAGTTGAAAGAGGAAGAGCGGATTGTTCAACTGTGAAAGAAAGTGTGTGCCTCTAGGGTTAAAATTTTTAATGATAAAGCTATCACTCAGGGGGAAAATGTTAAAGATGTAAGAGAGGATGAAATGTTGGGAAAGAATTCAACTGAGAAGGATGATGGTAGAAGGAAGGGTAAAGAGGACCTTCTAAAGAAAAATATGATGCAGGACACTTTTTTCCAGTCCGGTTGGAAAATTGGGAGTAAGGAGTTTCAGTAACACAATTGAATAGATCATTGATGATAATTTCTAGTTGAAGGAGGAAGTGAAGGAATTTTGTAAATGAATTCAAATTATTGAGGCTATGGGCCTTGGAAAAGATAAGACCTTCCTAATGTGTATGGAGGAGATGACTCAAGCTATTGGGTATGTTGAAGATATGGAGGAAAAAATAAAGTCTAGATTCCAAACCATTGAGAATAGGATCACCTAGCTGGAATACTATGGGAAGGATAGCAACATGGAATAGAGGATTGTGGCTATGGAGACTAAGATAGCCAAAATGGAGGATTTCCTAGAAAAGACGGGGGAGAAGAGATATAAATTTATAAAAGCTTCTATGGAGCATGTTAAAATTTTGGTATGTGAGATGGAGTAGGAGAAAGGATCTCAGGAAACTAAGGTGGACAAGGACTCTGTGGATGACACTCTTGGGCCAGGAAAGAAAACTAGATCTAGCACCAAGAAAAAAGGAGTCAATAATGACAAAGATCTTGAGGAGATGAAGTTGTATAATGTAAACATGGACCTCATGGTGATAGAAGTGGTTGATCTTCTATAAAATTTCTAGGCCTTTGTTCTTGTTTTTTTTTTTTTTTTGTTCAGCTTTGTTTTTTTCCTATCGGGTTGCTAGTTTTAGGGCTGCTGGATTTTTTTATAGGTTTCCAGCTAGTCTTTTAAAACTCTATTTCTATGTCTTTTGCATTGTTTCTATGGGGTCTGATCTGAATATCTGTAGTTCTCTTTTGTAATGGTTTTGGGTCCTTTAAAACCTAATTTTCTCTTAATCAAAACTTTTGTAGTTGCACTACACCAGACTCCTCTCACATTTTGTTAGTCTGCAAAGTATATTTTTTTTGCATAATAGCTCATGACACAATATTATCCATATGGTATTTACAACATGTATTACAAATTTTTGGAGGTGTACAATAAAATTTTTTCCAAGATTCAAATTCCCTTTTGATAGATTTTCAAAATTTTAAGTCTCACAAAATCATGTGTAGAGTATTTCTTGGCTACATTTTAAGTAATGTTTAGGATGTGTTGGGCAACCTTGATCACCAATTCTTAACTTAAAACATCTCTTACATTGAGTGGTACTCTAAAGTTACATTTCCAAAATCATTAAATTCAATCCTTTGTGTTATTAGTTAGATTCTTAATTGCTTATTTATCTAACAGTATATTTGCCAAAATAACCAAGTCTTTCTTAACTGCTTGTTTACTTTTAGTGTTATTAATTCATAAGTAGCTCTTTTATTTTTATTTTTACAATTCTTTCCAATATAATTGAGTGCAATAAAAAAACTATTAACAATAATAGTATTTCAATCTAATGTTTATTTACACGAACATTTAACTTCTTTAGTAATGATCTCATTTTGTACATCTTTAATAATTGTACAAAAGTTTGAAATTTATTTCAATGGCTTATTAACAAAGTATTCATTGAAAAGATTTAAAGGCTGCAATAGAATGACTCGTGATGACCTCTTGCCTTCAACATTTTTATTATATTCTCATCATTTTCAAGTAGCCATTTTGGAGTTCTTGAATGTTTTACAATTTTATTGGACTCATTACAAAATATGATCGATTTGAAATTTATTTCATCATTACTATTGTTTCATGTACTAGGGTATTAATATCTTTGTACTATGTTTTACATTTTATTAGTTCACACCAAGGTATGTTCATAATAATGCACTCATTTAATTTAACATTTTAATCTTGGAAGAATTGGTGGTGTTTGTCATAGGGAATATGGGATTTCAACAGGAATAGATTTGATAGACTTGGCTAATTCAAATAGTGATAATGGGGATGTGAAAGATGACACTTTTCATTATGATGTGGAGGATGTAGCGGGCTCTCATCCCTAGGTTTGTCCCCATACCAATGATGTCTAAAAGGATTCACATGGATTGATGTTCCAAACAGATGCTTTTATCTCAAAAAGAAAGAAACCATGGACATATATGTTTGGTATTAAACATAACCCTCAAAATCTTGTGGCTTTGATTGTCAATCTTTCTAATCCAAAGAGTGGTAAGTATGCAATTTACTTTCTAGATTTCATCATTGATCGAAGTATTTTTCTCGTGGATAAATCTCTTTTTTTTATTGAGTTGTGTTTGAATATTGAGGTAGTTTTATCCTAAATATTTGAGGGAGATAGAAAACCAAAGAGTGGGTGGATGTCCTTGTAACATTTCCAAAGGTTTTCTCTCTTTTTCCTTCACCTATGATGAAAGTTTGAATGTGATCCTTTGTCGGAGGCATTGGTTCATTGGAAAAGCATCCTAGGCTCTAAAAAGATGAGAACCAAGTCTACATATTTTATGATTCTTCCTTTGGTGCTAATCATATTTTGTTCAAATTATCTAGGCTCCCTCTTGAGTTTTGGGATGAAGAGGTCTTAAAAGAAATTTCAAGTTCTTTTGGGTAACTTCTTTCTATTTATAAAATGACTAGTCTTTGTGAGAATTCATGTTAGCATTAATTAGGATTCTCATTTTTCTCCATCTATTAAGGCCAAATCAAAGTTTGGGTTTTGGACTCAAAGTATAAAATTTAAAACCCTACCATTTTCTTGAGTTCTATGTAAAAAATTTGGTGACTAGGCCAAAAATTGCCCTTCTAAGGATTCCAAAAAGACATAGAAGACTTGAAGGGAGAAATTTGCATAGCCTAATTCAGGAGGGAATAAAGATAAATATATTATCATTATTGGTGGTTCTCAAATTAAACCTCCACCACTTTCCATTTGATAAACTCTTCAAATACTCCTTAGGTTGTGGATACTTTGAAGACTATTGATATTAGGGAGGCAACCTTGAATCGGGGATATCTACTAGATGGAAAGGAGAATTTAGTGGTTAAGGAGATTGAGGATGGGAGTACAATAGTTCCTTATCTCACTATGGAAACTTCAAGGGATAATATAAATAAATATGATGGTGATGCCACTTTAAATCAAGAGACGCTCATAAGTGGCAAAGAGGAACTTATGAGTAAGGAGAATTAATATGGGAGTATTTTTGTGGTTTCTCTCACCATCATTGAAGCCTTAGAAACTTCTAATTAATAGAATTTGATTGATTAGAAAGAAAATAATTCTCCCTTGGATGGGAATATAAGATTTATTGAATCGACTATTAAATGTCTCAATCTTAAAGGAAGACAATGTTGCCAAATGGGGGGAAGACTTTGACTGTCTAAAATAAAACTTAAGCTTAAATGAAGAAACTGATCAATAGTATGGATCACACTTTACTATAGTCAAACCTAGGAATCTATGTGTAGACATCCCTCTCAAAGTGTGTCTACGAGGAACAAAACTAAAGATGGGTATGGGAATACAAACGGTTCTATAAGAAAACTTATAAAGAGTGGTATACAACATGATACTTTGTTGGATATTGTTAATAGAGTTTCAAAAAATCTACCTGAAATGTGCTTGTAGAGAACTCTATTAAAAAATGAAGTTTACTTTATGGAAACTTTGATACTTTAGTAATCCTCACAAACATGACCTTTTTTCATAATATTATCATGGATCATAAGCCTAATATTTTGTTATCTAAAGAGACTAAAATGTAGAGGACCACCCGATAAAGTTAAAAATAATGTTGATAAGGCCTCTAGGGGGATTGTGACTTTTTGAAATAATAAGATAATCTTTGCAGATCCTATTTGGGAGGATGCTAATCATATAGATACCAAGTCTATTCATATCCGGGATGAATGTTCTTGGATTCTCTTTAATATTTATGCCCCACATAAAAAAAATATGAGGGGAAATTTTTTGAAGTCATTGTAGTTTTATAAATTGTCATAAGGAAGAGAATTGGCTTGTTATTGGTGATTTTAATTCTCCTCTCTCTCAAGGGGAGAATTTTAAGGGCTCTCAAGTATATTTATATATAGTTTGAATTGTTTTATGTATTCTATTTAGGATAATTATTTGGTGGATTTGTATCTTCATTGAGCCTCTTATAATTAGACTAATTAGCAACTAGGAGATGATTGTTGAATATGTAAGAAAACTAAGAGGGAGAGTGGGGTGAACCAATTGTCCATAAAATTTTAAACCTCAATGCAAAATTAATTAGTTCTGGAAAACATACTTTAATTCTTAATTTAAAAAATAATGAAATCATATCAATCACGAAACACATGAAACGTGCTAGATTTACCTAGACAATTTGTTAAGAAAAAAACCATGAAGAAGATTATTGTCAAATACAAAAAAAACCTATTAACATGAAATTTGTTAAACTGATCTTTACAAAGAAAGGCTCATTTCCCAAAGAAAGAAGGCTCTCTACTAGAGAGCTCACTTCCTAAAAGAAGAAGGATAAACAGGAATAGATCCACCACTGATGTACAACAACAACTAAACCAATTGATCTATAAATACCTTTGGATCACTACTTCTAGTAGCTAACACCTGAATATCCACACTATTCTGAAATACTCATCAGAAATTTTAAAACATGCAGCTAGACATATCTTCTATACGGGTTGAACATTAGCAAGTGATCTCAAATTTTCCACATCCATTGTAAGTAAATGATCTAAGTTTCTATAATTAACATTTCTCTTTACAGTTTGAACTAAATTTATATGTTCATCCATACCAGTAGGAGTACGTGATCCTGAACCTTCTCCAGCATCAATTTCCTGAGCTTCCGTAGGGAGTGATCCCAACCCTTCTTCAATGTGCAATTCTTCGACCTGACTTGACCCTCCTACTTCAGCTTTTCCTTCACCTTTTTTAGTTTTATGATAATATGTCAATGTAGCATCACGATTTCTTTGTTCAGCACCAGGCGATCTTTTTCTAGCAAATTTTTGTTGTCTTCCCTTCTTGTTCCCCATTTCTTCTCTTCAAAAATGTCTTCAAAAAAATACTTTGATATAATATTTCTCCTCTTCAAAATTATGCCTTTGAAAAAAATAGAAATAACAATTCTTATTCCAAAAACGCATTTGTAAAAACTGAACAATAATAGAAAAATCAAATTTACTTGTTGTAATTTGGTAAAAAATAAAAAATAAAAAACCTTACATTTATACCTTTCTAAATTTTTTGAAAAAAAAATTTCAACATGGCCGACAGAGTTCACGCGAAGTGCCTAAGATAAAAATAGGGCAGGATGATTTTCACCAAATTCTTCACACAGGGGTCTTCATGCGAAGGGTCTTCGCCCGAAGGCCCCTAGAACCCTTTGCACGAAGTACCCTAAAATGAAAATTTCTTGCCCAAAAAAAAAGTCCTAAAATTTGGTCTTTCAAGACCTTGAAAAATGACCAAATCAAATGTTTTCCTCAAATACATGATGCCAAATGATGCAATTCAGAACAAGCTTTCTAATGAATATAATTTTAATACATATTGAGTTCGTTATCACTTTCGAATATTAATTTAACTAAACATAGGTTGTTTGGTGATTCAACAACCTGTCTGTTCAAGGCTTTGGGAAAAATAGTAAATTACAAAGAAAAATTTATGAAAATTATGTAGGAAAAGCGTATTTGTGTTACCTTTCTATATTAAAAAAAAAATTGAATTTTGATATATACATTTCAAGTTACAATGATCAAAGTGACCTTATGTCTAAATTACAGTTACTGCCACTTTAGAACTTAATAAACTATGAAATATTGACCCAAAATGAATAAAACCAATTACATCTTCTAGATATTGAAGTTGCAAATATAATTTTGAAATAATTACATCGTTATCATATTTTAAAAAAAAGTTATACTGATCAAAGTGAAAGTCACTTCTTCAAATCACAGTTTTTCACACAAACCACTTTTCGAGGGAGAAGGAAAGATGAATTTTACTGAATTTTACTTTTAAAAAATATATATATTTAGAAACTAGAAAGAAAATGCTAAAAGACCCTAGTTTACATCATCTTCAAATTTGTTATAGTTTTGCGTCAATAGGTGTTTGAAAATGAAGTTTTTTCTCAAAATGTTGATCTGTGTGTGAAAGTTGGCCAAAAAGTGGGACACACTATTGTGGGATAACATCCTCTTTGCAAATTGTTACCCAATTTTTGAAACTTGCCCATTTCAAACTCCCAATACTCATCATTGTTTCACAGATAATAACAATGATTAACCTTTACATATTTTCCATTAATATTATAATGATTGTTGAAAGAGTGAAATAACATGTCATCACGTAGTTGGTTTTAGAATTCATTTTCAAAGACAATGACATAGAAAATAAGAAGAGTATGAGTAAATAAGAGGTTGAGATGTAGATTTGTATGTAATGATGGAGATACTATCATGCATGTACATATATCAACATTTCCCAAATGGGGGATAAGGCCAATTCCTCACATCTTTAACATAGTGTTGGGATCACCATTTGGTGTAGGAGAACCCAATGAACCATGGAGATTGAAGAAGATATTGTGGCTTGAAGATTCTATCCAAGGGTCTAAAGGACCAATACATGATGTAATGAAACCTATTAAGGCATTTAATTGCAATAGGATGACTAAAATAATTGTGAGTCTTAACGGACCTAATAAGGGTCATTCGACCTAGTTATGTAATAGTGGCAAAAGTGATTCCTAATTGGGCATGTCCTATTTTATTTGATGTAATAATGCATGTAAATCCATATGTTGTGTTGAAATTGCCAATATATTAAGAAATAGTCATTTTGCCAAAATATTATCAAAAAAGTTTCTCATTGAAGCAAAATGGTTTAGTGATGAGTCTAGTTGGGTGATTTAGGCGATCTTATGTCATTGTTTATGTAATGAAGATAAGATAAGGCCTTTTGTGTTGATGGAAAGGTTTTAAGGCCATTATATTAAAGGTTGTCAGGTTAGAATTTGAATCCTAACAACTAGCTCGGTTCAAAAGGTAGTTGTTACCAATTTTCACTATATTCCTTTGATTTGTCGAGCTGTTATAAGCTCTGATTATTCTTAGTAAAAGGTGTTCATTTTACTTTGTTTTGTCTAATATTATACATGTGCATAAGTACAATTCAATTTCAAGTTTCTTTTGTTTCTTTTAATTTCAAGAAAACTTTTTATGAAAAAGCATGTTATCTGATGTTCTATATCTTCATAACAGAAATCAAAAGTTGTCAAAGGTAAAAATATTTACTCATACTATATAAAAAGAGTTAAAAAAAATGTACATTTCTTTACAAAAGAAAGAAAAAAAGAAGCTAAAGATGCATTTATTAAAAGATATGATATCATGTGTTGTCCATATGAACAAGAGGAGAGTGCCACACATGCTATGATAACTATTAAAAGAATGTAGCAAGCAAGGAAAGAAGTGAATATATAGAATTTAAGAAATTTTTGGCCCACTAACGGTCCCTAATTTGAAATTTCAAAATTACATTTCCTCCACTTGCATTTCATGCTTTGGAAAACATTTTCTTCCTGATTTCCAAGCTATATTCAAAACAAGTAAGGAAAAAGACTTTGAACTCCTTTGAACTTGGTTCAAACTGATTCAATCCTTCTTAGAATTGTTTAGGATGGTTTGATTAGGTTCACACAAGTTCAGTAAGGTATGAAGGGTTAAAAATGGTACTTTCGGGTTCAAATTAGTTTAGAATAGTTTAATGTGGTTCAATCAGGTAAAATTGGTTCAGACAGGCTCATGCAGGTTTACTCAGGTTCAACATGTTCACATGTTTAACATTGGGGACATATTTAAAACAAAGGGTTTCTGATCACAATTCATTGAGACAATTTTTCTAGTGAGAGGGTTACTATCAGACCTACAGTAAGAGAAGAGAACATCTCCAAGTAAATTTAGGCTACATTCTTTGGAAGTCAAGGCTCACCATTAAAAATTGTGGCCATTTAAGTGAAGATCTTTTGTCATAGCATCTAAAGAAGCTTTGTATTTCCATATCCTTTTATAAGAGGAAATAAGAAATTCTCGTACTCTGCAATGAGTAAATTAAAGCAATATGGTTTCAATGCTGAATGATTTATTATTAATGGAAACTATTGGAGAACACTTGATAAATTTTGGAGTCCTTTCTTTGGATCAAATTTAGTCGTTTCACGTGTCAATATCTACCCTATGGATTTTGAAATTGAGATTCTAGTGAATGATTCACATGAGGAAGAAAAAAATTGTTGGACAAAAAGCAATGGCTAGTTGGAAAAGTCTTTGTAGTTGCCTTACTCTTGGGGATCAATGCACTCAAAAGGAAATTTATACAAGTTTCAGCTATTGGAGATGAAATATTCATTATGAAGAAAGGTCCATAGATGGATCTATTGTATGTGTTTTCTCATACAAATCATTTTCCCACCATTAGAAATACATCATTTGAAGATAGTGGAATTCATCATGGTTTTGTTGAGAAATAAAAATGAGGTTTGTTCATTAGTAATTCGTTTGTTTGGGTGCCTTTCAAATGGCCATCAAAATTTTCAAATATCCATTCAACAATTATTTGCATCACTATGTGAAGAGTGTCTTCCAATGGGAATGTGGTTGTCCTCGTATAATTCAAGAAAAGAGTTTGCATAACGATAATAAAGAATTTCATGATATTTTATAGACTTGTACATAGTAGAAAATAAGTTTTGGCTCAAATATTATATTTCAAATCACTCTAGTGAGAAGGAATAAAACTAGGATTGAACCAACATACCAGAAAATGAGAAAGATCCAAGGGTGTAATAAACAGTTACACCCCCAAAAGTTGACTGAAATCTACTATGAGAACTATTTTCAATCCACCCAGCATGAATAATATTTCAATTTGGAATAACATATTTAAATGCCACTTATCCAAATATCATTTGAATATATTAACTTGCATCCTTATAAAATTTTAAATCAATAGTTTATAAAGATATCAAAATATAAATGAGAGAGGATCGCGAGAGGAAAAAGAAAATAAAGATTAGAGAGGAAATGGTTTCCAAGAATCAGTTGCAACAACTGAATGGTAACCTGGAAATACTACATATTGTAAAAAGATAAGACAGTGAGGGGCTTTTTTCTTTTCCAAAAAATTGTGAGTTGCAGGGAGGAGTACGAAGAATAGAATAGAAGAGGGGATATTTCTGGTTTAAATTAAAGTAATGTATGCATGTTTTTGGAATAAAAGATCCTCTCTTTGAGAAATGAAAATTAAAATGAATGTATGGAGAAGATTCAAATCTTTGCATTTGGATCCATAGGATGAATGTATGTTTTAAAGTATTTCATTTTATGTCATGTATATTATGTTTACTAATCTGGAGTAAGCGAATATTTCTTTATTTAAGTAAGAATCTCGATCAGTTATATGATTCATTTTAAGATTATGGGTCACAAAGAACTTTGGTTTCTTTAAGCTTGTAATTTGATTTTTTTGTAATTTCAGTACCCTTCCCTTCATCCATGAATGAAATAGGTAACCTTATGTACTTTCTAGTTAAAAGTAATTGTATATCTATAGTTTAGTTATTCATTCCTTTAATATCTTTTGAGGGTGTTGTACCTCTATAAAATTCAGAGGGAAGTTATTACCAAACACTTACCCATCTGTTGTGGCTCATTTGTCTCTAAGGAAGGGTGATAGTGTTAATCTTGTGAGAATTTGTGAAGGAGACAAATCTGTTCACCAACTAATCTTTGGAGAAACTGTTGGGGAGGTGGAAATGAAGACTAGTCCGCGATTTAATCCCTCTAGATTTGATTTATTCTGTGTATGCAGGATTGAAAGCTCTACTAAATCAGTATGTTAATTAGAAAATTTTTAAGAAAGGTATGACCGAGTCCTACCATATTTGAGATTCTTCAAATAGGAGATAAAGTGTTGCGTGAGTTTTGGGATCATTATAGAAAAATTATTTCTCAAGCTATGAGAAATAACATCAGTCTTGAAGATGACCATGCATCCATACTCCTGTGGAGAATTCTATGTGTGGGGCTTCATAAGATGAAAGATCTCCAAGGGTTTGAAAAGAAAGTTCTTGAGTTGAAGGAGTTAGAGGTAGATAATGATGAAGCCCCAGTCATTTCACCTCTTTTAACTACCTACTTTTATGTGAGAAATAGGCCCAAACATCAATCACCTAGATTCAAGAGAATCACACATCACCAAGCAAGAATGACTAGGAGAACATGGAAGACAATGAGATCTGCAATGAAAAATATGTATCAAAATCTTTCTTTGCTCTTGAGATGGAAACTTTTAATTTCAGAACCATTCTTGACAAGATGGTGAAGCCATATATTTATGAATATTTATCTCTTCCTGAAGATCTTATGAAAGATGAAGAATCTGAAGTGAAGGGAGGTACAAGATGATGATCATGTTGATACAATAATGCAGCTCCAAGAAAAGTATGAGGATCTTTATGGACTTTTCTCCTGTGAAGAAGACATCATAGAGAAGTTTTTAGTATCTCTGCAACAAGAGGAATTCTTTGCTAAAATTCCAGGTATTGACTTAATCCAGGTTAAAAGTATGGTGCTGACTAAAAATCCACACTTTTATTTCCTTGAACTTGAGTTTGTTGAAAACGTGGCTGAATAATGTGATAATACAATGGGAAAAGAGAGAGATGAAATGTGTTTCATATTTGATAATAGTTTGATTCTTGATAGAGATGAAAGAAATGTTTATGTGAGATTCATCCCTATGCTTTATGAAGTGTCAATATTTTCAAAGATTAGTCCCAATGTCAAAGATTTTAAGAAAGATGATGGTCTTGATAGTAACACTTGTAAAGATTATATGACCTTTCTCGAAGAGTTTCTTGAGAATCATTTTTTTTAGCCAGGAATAAAACCTTATTTGGAGAATACCATAGAAAATTCTTTAAGGGATATATAAATTTATAATGAAGAATGGCTTTTCGGGCATGAATTATTATTCAAGAATTTTCTACATGCTATTAGTATGTTTTATAACATTAATGGAGTCGTCAGATGGAAGTTCTTAGGGGCTACACTGATAAGGCACAATAAGTTTCTATTGAGAGGCTCTTGCTTCCTTCAACCCGTGGATGGTTTCATCTAAGTACTTCTTTTTTCTGGTTCTTGTGGTAGGATTTTTCCTACTTGTGTATATATATTTGTAAATATGTCCTTGCTTTTTTGTAATTTTGGGCTTGTTAGTTCATCCCTTCTCTCCTCCACCCTTCTGCAAAAAGCTCCCTATACTTCACACTTTTGTTACTCTATTTCCTAATGGTGCTAGGCATTGATTTCCCTTACTAGAGATATTAGAGTTCTCTACTTCTTCCAGAAAAGTAGTCCCTAAGTAGAGCCTATGTTGGACCACTAATGGTCCATAATTTAAAATTTTAAAATCAGATTTCCTCCACTTGCATGTTGTGCTTTGGGAAGCCTTTTCCTCTTGATTTGCATGCTATATTCAAAATAAGTTAGGAAAAAGGCTTTGAACTCCTTTGAACTTGGTTCAAATGGGTTCAAACCTATTCAAAATGGTTCATGATGGTTTGACCAGGTTGAAACAAGCTCAACAAGGTACAAATGGTTCAAAATGGTACTTTCAAGTTCAAAGTAGTTCAAAATAGTTCAATGTGGTTCAATCAGGTATAATTGGTTCAGGAAAGCTCATAAAGGTTCACCCATGTTTGATAGGTTCACAGGTTTAACATTAGGGGCAGATTTAAAACAAAGGGTTTCTAATCACAATTATTTGAGATAATGTTTCTAGTGATATGATTACTATTAGATCTACTGTAAGAGGAGAGAACATCTACAAGTAAATTTAGGTAACATTATTTGGAATTCAAGGCTCATCTTAACAAATTGTGGCCATTTATGTGAAGATCTTTTGTCATAGTATCTGAAGAAGATTTGTATTTACATATCCTTTTATAAGAGGCAATAAGAAATTGTCGTACTTTTCAATGAGGAAATTAAAGCAATATGGTTTAAATGTTGAATGATTAATTGTTAATGAAAAATATTGGAGAACACTTGTTAAATTTTGGAGTCGTATCTTTGCATCAAATTTAGATGTTTCACATGTCAATATTTTCCCTATGGATGCCGTAATTGAGAATGAGGTGAATGATTCTCATGAGGAAGAACAAAATTGTTGGACAAAAAGTAGCAGCTAGTTGGAAAAGTCTTTGTAGTTTCCTTACTCATGGGGATAAATGCACTCAAAAGGAAATTTATATAAGTTCGAGCTATTGGAGATAAAATATTCATTATGAACAAAGATCAATAGTTGGATCTATTGTATGTGTTTTTTGATACAAGTATTTTTCCCACCATTAGAAATACATCATTTGAAGATAGTGGAATTCATCGTGGTTTTACTAAGAAATGGAAATGTGGTTTGTTCATCAAGATTTAGTTTTTTGGGGCTTTCAAATGGCCATAAAAATGTTCAAATATCCATTCAACATTTCTTTGCATCACTATGTGAAGAGTGTCTTCCAATGGGCATGTGGCTATCCTAGTATAATTTGAGAAAGGAGTTTTGTACAATGATAATAAATAATTTCATGAAAATTTATAGAACCGTACACAGTAGAAAATATTGTTTGGCTCAAATATTATTTTTCAAATTGCCCCGGTGAGAAGGAAGAAAAATTGGATTGAACCAACATACTAGAAAGTAAGAAAGATCCATCACTGTAATAAACAGTTACGCCCCCTAAAGGTGATTGAATGTTACTATCAGAACTATTTTCAATCTACCCAGCATGAAGAATATTTCAATTTGGACTAACATATTTGAATGCCACTTGCCCAAATATCATTGGAATATGTTAATTTGTATCCTTATAAACTTTTAAATCAATAGTTTATAAAGATATAAAAATATAAATGAGAGAAGATCACAAGAGGAAAAAGAAAATAAAGATTAGAGAGAAAATGGTTTTCAAGAATCAGTTACGACAACTGAATGTTAACCTGGAAATACTATATATTGAAAAAAGATAAGACAAGGCCAGGCTTTGTTTTTATTTTTAGGAAAACTTGTTGTTATAGGGAGAAGTAAGAATAATAGAATAGTGGAAGGGAGATTTTTTGTATGAATTGAAGTAATGTCTGCATTTTTTTAGAATAAAGATCCTATCTTTGAGTAGTGACAATTAAAATAAATGTATGGAAAAGATTCAAATTGTTGTGTTTGGATCCATAGGAAGAATGTATCTTTTAAATTATTTCATTTTATATCATGTATATTATCTTTACTAATATGAAGTAAGCAGATATTTCTTTGTTTAGGCAAGAATCTTGAATAGTTATATGATTCATTTCTAGATTATGGGTCACAAATAACTTTAGTTTCTTGAAGCTTGTAATTTGATTTTATATACTTTCAGTACCTTGACCTTCATTCAAGAATGAAATGGGTAACCTTATGTACTTTCTAGTTAAAATTACTTATGTAGGTGTAGTTTAGTTATCCATTCCTTGAATATCTTTTGAGGGAGTTTTACCTTGATAAATTAAGAGAGAATTAATTACCAAACACTTACCCAACTATTGTGTCTTATTTGTCTCTAAGGAAAGGAAATAGAGTTAATATTGTGATCATTTGTGAAGGATACAAATATACTCACCTACAGATTTTTGGAGACCCTGCTAGGGAGGACAAAATGAAGACCGATACTTCATTTAATCCCTCCAGTTTTGATTTTTTTTGTGTATGAGGGATTGGCGGCTCTATTGAATCAATATGTTAAAAAGAAAAGTTGTAAGAAAAGAAAAACTGAATCCTACCATCTTGGATATTTTCCAGGTGGGTGATAAAGTGTTCCGCGAGTTTTGGGATCAGTGAAGAGAAAGTATATCTCGAGCTGTGAGAAATAACATCTATCTCAAAGATGACCATGCATCCATACTCTTGTGGAGAAGTCTTTATGTGAGGTTACGTAAGTTGAAAGATCATCAAGGGTTTGAAAACAAATTTCTTTATTTGAAGGAGTTAGAGTTAGATGATGATGAATCCCTAGAGTCATTTTATCTCTTTTAACTACCCATTTTTAAGTGAGCAAGAGGCCCAAAAAACAATCACCTAGCTTCAATAAATCACACATCACCAAGCAAGAATAACTAGGAGAGCGTAGAAGACAATGAGAGCTTAAATGAAAAAGCTTTATCAAAATCTTTCTTTACTCCTAAGGTGGAATCTTTTAATATCAGAACTTGTGTTAATAAGATGGTGAAGCCATATCTTTGTGAAGATTTTTCTCTTCCTGAAGATCTAAAGAAAGATGAAGAATCTAAAGTGAAGGGCGATACAAGATGATGATCATGTTGATACAATAATGCAGATCCAAGAAAAGTATGAGGATCCTTATGGCCTTTCTTCCTATGAAGAAGACATCATAGAGAAGTTTTTAGTATCTCTTCAACAAGAGGACTTCTTTGCTAAAATTCAAAGTATTGACTTAATCTAGGCTAAAAGTATGGTGCTGACTAAAATCCCCATTATTATTCACTTGAACTTGAGTTTGCTGAAAATGTGGCTGAATAATGTGATAATACAATGGGAAAAGGGAGAGATGAAATGTGTTTCATATTTTATAATGGTTTGATTCTTGATAGAGATAAAAAAAATCTTTATGTGAGATTCCTCCCTATGCTTGATGAAGTGTCAATCCTTCCAAAGATTAGTCCCAATGTCAAAGATTCTAATAAAGATGATGGTCTTGACATAAACAATCATAAATATTATATGAAATTTCTCAAGAAAATTCTTGAACATCATTTTTTATAGCCAGGAATAAAACCTTATTTGGAAAATACCATAGAAAACACTTTTAGGGATATAGAAATTGATAATGAAGATTGGCTTTTTGGGCATGAATTGTTATTCAAGTATTTTCTACATGTTACTAATATGTTTTATAACATTAATGGAGATGTCAGATGACACTTCTTAGGGGCTACACCGAGGAGGCACAATATGTTTCTATGGAGAGGCTCCTACTTCTCTCAGCCAGTGGATGATTTCATCTAAGTACTTATTTTTGGTTCTTGTGGTAGGAGTTTTCCTGCTTATATATATGTGTGTGTGTGTGTGTGTGTGTGTGTGTGTGTGCGTGTGTGTGTGTGTGTGTGTGTGTGTGTGTGTGTCCTTGTTTTTTCATCATTTTTAGCTTGTTAGTTCATCCCTGCTCCCCTCCACCCTTCTGCAAGAAGCTCCCTATAATTCACACTTCTGTTACTCTATTGACTAATGGTACTAGACATTAATTTCCCTTACCATATATGCTAGATTTCTCTGCTTTTTCCAGAAAAGCAGTCCCCTAGCAGAGCCTACGTTGGCCTACTAATGGTCCCTAATTTAAAATTTAAAAATCAGATTTCCTCCTCTTGCATGTTGTGCTTTGGAAAGCCTTTTCCTCCAGATTTGCATGCTATATTAAAAACAAGTCAGGAAAAAGACTTTAACTCCTTTGAACTTGGTTCCAATTGATTTAAACCTATTTAGAATAGTTAAAGATGGTTCAACTAGGTTCAAACAAGCTCAACAACGCATAAAGGGTTCAAAATGGTACTTTCAGGTTCAAAGTAGTTCAAAATAGTTCAATGTGGTTCAATTAGGTATAATTGGTTTAGGCAAGCTGATGTAGGGTCACCCATTTTTGACGGGTTCATAGGTTTAACATTAGGGGTAGATTTAAAACAAAGGGATTCTAATCACAATTCACTGAGACAATGTTTCTAGTGACAAGATTACTATCAGATCTACTGTAAGAGGAGAAAACATTTACAAGTAAAGTTAGGTTACATTCTTTGGAATTCCATGCTCGTCTTTAAAAATTGTGGTCATTTATGTGAAGATATTTTGTTACAAAATTTGAAGAAGATTTGTATTTCCATAGCCCTAAGAGTTGCAAGGAGAAGTAAGAAGAATAGAATAGTGGAAGGGAGATTTTTGGTATGAATTGAAGTAATGTCTGCATGTTTTTTGAATAAAAGATCCTATCTTTGAGTAGTGACAATTAAAATAAATGTATGGAGAAGATTCACATCTGTGCATTTGGATCCATAGGATGAATTTATCTTTTAAATTATTTCATTTTATGTCATGTATATTATCTTTACTAATATGGAGTAAGCAGATATTTCTTTTTGTTTAAGCCAGAATGTCAAACAGTTATATGATTCATTTCTAGATTATGGGTCACAAAGACCTTTAGTTTCTTGAAGCTTGTAATATGATTTATGTAATTTCAGTAGCTTGCTCTTCATTGAGGAATGAGATGGGTAACCTTATGTAATTTCTGGTTAAAATTACTTGTGTATGTGTAGTTTAGTTATTCATTCCTTGAATATCTTTTGAGGGAGTTGTAACTCGATAAAATTCAGAGGGAAGTAATTACAAAACACTTACCCAACGGTTGTGGCTTATTTGTCTCTAAGGAAGGGCAATAGAGTTAAGCTTGTGAGAATTTGTGATGGAGACAAATCATCCACCAACATATTTTTGGAGACCCTTCTAGGGAGGAGAAAATGAAGACCATTGCTTGATTTAGTCCCTCCAGTTTTGATTGATTTTGTGTATGATGGATTGGAGGCTCTACTCAATCAGTATCTTAAAAATAAAACTTTTAAGAAAAGAAAGATTGAATCTGACCATCTTGGAGATTCTCCAAATGGGTGATAAAGTGTTGCGTGAGTTTTGGGATCAGTGTAGAGAAAGTATTTCTCAAGATGTAAGAAATAACATCAGTCTTGAAGATGACCATGCATCCATACTCTTGTAGAGAAATATTTGTGTGAGGTTACATAAGATGAAAGATCATCAAGGGTCTAAAAAAAAGTTCTTGAGTTGAAGAAGTAGTTTGAGGTAGATGATGATGAAGCCCCAATTCATTTCATATCTTTTATTTACCCAATTTTAAGTGAGCAAGAGGCCCAAACAACAATTACCCATCCTCAAGAAAATCGCACATCACCAAGTAAGAATGACTAGGAGAATGTGGATGACAGTGGGAGATTAAACGACAAAGCTTTATCAGAATCTTTTTTTGTTCCTGAGGTGGAAAATTTTAATTTTAGAACCTATGTTGACAAGAGTGTGAAGCCATATATTTGTAAAGAGTTTTCTCTTCCTGAAGAGCTAGTGAAAGATGAAGATTCTAAAGTGAAGGGGGTACAAGATGATGATCGTGTTGATACAATAATGTAGCTCAGAGAAATGTATGAGGATCCTTATGGATTTTCTTCCTGTGAAGAAGACATCATAGAGTAGTTTTTAGTAAAGTTTTGTGCGAGTTTTGGGATCAGTGCAAAGAAAGTATTTCTCAAGCTGTGAGAAATAACATCAGTCTTGAAGATGACCATGCATCCATACTCTTGTAGAGAAATCTTTGTGCGAGGTTACATAAGATGAAAGATCATCAAGGGTTTGAAAATAAATTTATTGATCTGAAGAAGGAGTTTGAAGTAGATGATAATGAAGCCCCAATTCATTTCATCTCTTTCATTTACCCAATTTTAAGTGAGCAAGAGGCCCAAACCAAAATTATCCAGCCTCAAGAAAATCACACATCAAAAAGAAAGAATGACTAGGAGAACATGGAAGACAGTGGGAAATTAAATGATAGCTTTATTAGAATCATTGTTTGCTCCTAAGGTGGAAACTTTTAATTTTAGAACCTGTGTTGATGAGAGTGTGAAGCCATATCTTTGTGAAGAGTTTTCTCTTCTTGAAGATCTAGTGAAAGATGAAGAATTGAAAGTGAAAGGAGTAAAAGATGATGATCATGTTGTTAGAATGAATTTTGAATAACTAAGAGGGGGGAAAATTAGTTATCCTTAGGTACAGATGTGCCCATATAAAACTTTATATCACTTCAACAACTCAGATCTTCTTGGCAACAATAAGCAAAAAAAGTGTGTAGTTTAATGTACTAATGAAATAATCTTACAGAAACTTAACAGTAAAACACAACATAAACATTCACACATTTTGACACCATGATTTAACATGGAAACCCAATATAGGAGAAACCACCAGTAACATGCTACCAAAATTTCACTCTTCTGAAGTGAGCTCTGTTAGGAGCCAACCCTGTTAAAGGTTACAAAACACACTGTCAAATGTGACCTAGTTAAAGGATTTAATCACCCTGTTAGGAGTGGCCTTGTTAGAGGACTTAGAAAATTCCAATCTGAATGTCACCTTATTCAAAGGATTTATACAATGATTGTTAGGTCAACCTAATTAAAGGATTTGAACTGATACAATGGTTAGAAAGTAATCAATAGGTGTGATCTAATACATACAACTCACTTTGCAAATCCAGATACAATTTTATCTCCAATGCTAATTCACTGAGTGGCCTTCATTTTCATCTCAAAACTCAGATATGCTTGGAAATCTGTCAAGCAATCTCTCTCTAATTCTCTGCTCAGCCTTCTTTGCTAGGTCTTGCCAAATAGTCAATTAACCATGCAATACTTTTGTATACAACTTCTCCTTACACTTGGATACTATGACAATAACCTCTGTAGGTTATATTATACCTCTTCATCTAGGTCAAATAGATATTTTTTCACTTAATCAAGATCGTAAATCTTAGGTTAGGTCAGATCCAATAGATCTTTCCATCATTACATTTTATTTACTTCTCCAATACAGTCATTAATTAAAAATTGAATCCACGTGCTAATAACGGTTTCCCATGCATTAAATGAGATAATCTTAATTAATAATACATATCCCAATAAAATCAACTATGTACGCCAGAGATCTCAAATCTCATCAATTACTAAAATACTATTGCTCGGCTTTCTCTGTCTCCCTCAACATTTCACTGGCGCTTGGCATCATCTTTTCTTTTCTTGGCATCACATTTTTCTTTGCTCGGCATCAACTTTTCTTTGCTCAACATTGACCTTCTAGTGAACTGTCAGTTAAAGATAAAAAACATATCACTTTTCCAAAATGCCAAATGATCAAGTACCTTGGTGTATACTCATAACTCTCCCTTTTCCTTGGTCTTATTTTTATCCTATTCTTCAAATCTTCATCAATCAATAGATATGGTACTCAAACATATAACAATAGTCTCACCAGTTAAGGTTTGACATCAATGACAAAATAACAATTATCTACATTGTAGCAATCTTTCCAAAAATCTCCCTCTTTGGCATTGATGGCAACACTAAACTATAAAACAATAATTTCCAACCAAAGTTACCATACAATCCAAAAAGTGTGTGTGTTGCTTGATCTGAAAAAATATTCATTAATGTCTTTAGCTTCATTATGACTCCCTCTGTGTCTATAATCACACTGAAATGATTTTTGCTGCATGTTCATCTCCCTCTTCTAGTAATATCTCCCTCATATCTATTGTTTTTTATCAATGATTTGTTTTAGCAATAATCTCCCTCTTTGACAACAATGCCAAAGATGTTTACATCTTTATTATGTAGATTCATCTTGTTCTAATCTTTGTATCATGTTGTTCCTATCATCTTTGTTTATGACTAATCTTTTTTTCTCTTCTTGTCTTCCACTTCACATTTTTTAGGCAGCATCCTAAAAATGTGACTCACTGTGCATCAATGTGTAAAGTGTTCTGATTAAATCATTTGATGCAACAATGCCATTTAGAACTAGTTATCATCTACTAGGGGAATCAACCCCAATTTACCTCTTAGATACTCATGAGCATCCTTGGGTAACACTTTTGTAAATATTTCTACCAACTGTTACTTAGTATGTACATATTCCAGCCTCACTTCCTTGTCTTGAACTAGCTCCCTCAAGTAATGATACTTGATAGCTATATGCTTTTTCTTAGAGTGAATTACAGGATTTTTAGAAATATTAATGGCGCTCGTGTTATCACAATATATGACAAATGGTTCGTGATCTCCTCCTTCATACCTTTCAGTAGTATCTTCAACCACATAATGTTTGAACAATTAATTGCTGCTACCACATACTCGGCTTGAGCTATAGATTATGAGGTGCAATTTTGTTTCTTTCTTGTCCAGGTAACTAATCTTTTCCTCAAAAGAAATGCTCCTCCTATGGTGCTTTTTCTATCATCCACATTACTAGCCCAGTCAGAATCAGTATAGACTCTGAGTCCAAACTTGTCATTCCTTTTGTAATATACGCCATAATCTTATGTACCTTTCAAATATCTTAGAATTCTTTTCACTGCCATTATATGTGTCTCTTTTGGATTAGAAAAAAATCTAGCAACAATTCCAACTACTAATGCAATATCAGGTTTACTATCTACAACATATTGCAACTTACCAATCATTGATCTGTACAGTGTTTGATTTACCTCTTTTGTATCATCATTCTTTGTTAACTTCTATCCAGTAGCCATGGGTGTACTCACCGGTTTTGAATCTTCCATTCCAAAAGTTTTCACTATCTCCTTGACATATTTTGATTGAGTGATATAGATACCATTCTTCATTTGATATATTGGTAAACCAACAAAGAATTTTATCTCACCAAACATAGACATTTCAAATTTAGTTTGCATCTCTTTTGCAAATGCTTTGCATATCGTATCCTGTCCGCTAAATATGATGTCATCAACAAAAATTTCAGCCAATAAAATTCCTTTACCTTGCTCTGTCTTCAAATACAAATTGTTGTTGTCATTTGTTCTTGCAAATCCAATCTTTATTAGATAATATTGCAATCTTTCATACCATGCTCTGGGTTCTTGTTTCAGTCCATATAATGCCTTGTGCAGTTTGCAAACCATGTTCCTCTTGCTTGGGTCAACAAATCCATTAGCTTGTTCAATATATACTTCCTCTTCTAATATCCCATTTAGAAATGCTAACTTCACATCCATTTGATAAAATTTAAATCCTTTGTAGGCTGCATATGCAAGTAGAGTTCTTACACCTTCTAATCTTGCAACTGGGGCGAATGTCTCTCCATAGTCAATTCCTTCCTCTTGTGCATAACCTTTGCATACGAGTCTTGCTTTATTCCTTGTTACCTCTCCATGTTTATTAAGCTTGTTTTTGAATACCCACTTAGTACCAATTACATTTTTGTTGTCAGGCCTCGGTACTAGTGTCCATATCTTGTTCTTTTCAATCTGTTCTATCTCTTCATTCATGGCTTGAATCTAGTCTTCATTGTCTAAAGCATCGTTTACTGTCTTAGGCTCAAAATCACATAGAAACCATGTGTCTTCTCTTAATTTGCTTCTTTTCATAACTACAGAATCCTTTGCTCATATGATTTGATTAGGTTTATGGTGCCTCCTCACGTATTTTGTCAAAGTAGGCTCTTTCTCAGCTTCAGTTTGATCATTCATGTTCAGTTTAGGTTGAAACTATGACTCGACATCTCCATCAGATAGCTCGGTAGTCACCTCTTGTTTCTCGACAACTTTGTTATATGTCTCAGCAGGTACGGACTGTTTCTCAGCAACTTCATTTTTAGTTTTGTTAGAATCCTCCTCTTCAGGATAAGTGAATGATTTGTAACTTTCAGGCTCAATCATGCTTTCGTCTTCATTTCTCTCTGAATATTCATCAATTCTAACATTTGCACATAGTTCATAAGGTGTAGCATTTGTACCTTTCTTGATTTGTACTCTATTCAAGGTATAAACTGTTGTACTTATAGCTTCTCTTCAAGATTTATGTACAACATTTCTCTCCATCTTTAGTGTTCTGGCACAATCTATGATAGATCGATTTCTTCTTTCAGCTATACCATTCTGTGGTGGTGTCCTAGGTGCAGACATCTGTCTTTTTATCCCTTGGTCATTGCAAAACCTATTAAACTCATTTGAAATGAAATCACCTCCTCTGTCAGATCTCAAACATTTCAGACTCTTACCTATTTCCTTTTCAATTTTTTCCAACTACCACTTGAATAACTGAAATGCATCAGATTTTTCTTTAAGAAACATAACAGTCATCATCCTAGAGTAGTCATCTACAAATAGAATAAAATATGTTTCTCCACAGTAACTTTTATCACCAATAGGTCCACAAAGGTTAGTATGAAACAATTCCAAAATATTCTTAGAAGTATGAGTTTTCCTCTTAAAGCTAGATTTAGTCATTTTTCCTAATTGACATTTCTTACACATTACATTCTCAAGTTTCTTTAACCTAGGCAACTCTCTAACCTTTTTCAATTTACATATGCTTACCAATTTATCAAATTTAACATGACATAGCCTCTTATGTCATAACCAAACATCATTATATTGTGCAAACAAGAATATCTCTTCAACTAAGTCTAAATAAAATAAGTTACCTCTAGTCTACTCACCACTTCCAACTAATTCTCTATTAGCATCATAGATCTTTGCTTTCCTGTGATGGAATTCAACTCTGTAACCAGAAGTGTCCAGCTATGCAATAGTCAACAATTTATACTTAAGATCATCAACCCAATACATATCATCACATCTAATCTTGTCAGTAAGTTGAATTGATCCTTTCCCTTTAACTCTATAAGGTGTATCATTACCAAACTTAACATATCCACCTTTACATTGATCTAAGGTTTCAAATTTGTCCTTGTCACTAGTCATGTGATGTGAACAACCACTATCAATAATCCAATGATCACATTTACTCATATAAAAAATTAGTGCAGTTTTCTCATCATCACCAGAGTCATCTTTCATTGCAACAGACACAACTTCTATATCATTTTCATCAAATTTATCATATTCACTATCAAAGGCTTCTTCAGCTATATACAAATATTTCTTACCTTTGTCTTTGTAATCCTTGTACTTTTTGTAGTCTAGGTCATCCTTTCTATCTTTGTACTTTTTATCTCTGCTTTCATCTTTCTCATTCTTATCAGGACATCTAGCAGCAATATGACAACCTTTGTTACAAGAAAAACAAATAATAGGAAGTTTACCTCTGAATTTTCCCTTTCCTCTAGCTAGTCTCCTTGCCTTAAGTGCCTCAAGCTCTTCTAGATCATCATCTGAAGTCTCACTGTCACTACACACACATTTCTTTTCTTTCCTTGATTTTATGATGACCATCTATGACTTGAATATAGATTCAATAGCTTGTGGAGTATAGTTATCAAAATTTGACATCGCAAATGTAGTAAGTCTGCCTACCAAACTTTCTAGAGTCAAATTCTTGTTAGGAGTACATCTCAATTCTTGAATTGTAGATACTCTAATATCATAAATAGGAAGAAGTGTTCTCAGTGCCTTTCTCATGATAGTGCCATCATCAATGGTTCCCTTAGCTCCTGTAATAGCATGTACAACTTCCTTTATCCTATCATAATATTGCACTATATTTTCTCCTTCTTGCATTTTTAAATCATCAAACTTACCTCTCAAGCTTTCAGATTTGGCTCTTAGTACATTCTTATCACCTCCATAGATATTTTGAAGAGCATACCACATCTTCTTTACGCTTGTACAGTCCTTGAAGTCATCAAATTCATGATAGTTCAAGGATGATGCAAGTTCCAACATTGCTTGATTATGTTCATGCTTTTCTCTTAATTGTGCAACATTCAGAACTCCAGTAGGGGATACATATTCTTGTTCAATATGTCATTTAGAAGAATCACTAACACCAGCCAAGTGAAGTTTCATCAAACTTTTCCATGCAGGAAAGTTGTCCTTGTTAATCTTTGGTCCATCCCTTTTATACATCTTGATCTTTATCTCCAAGTACCTTCAAACTATTTCAAGAGAACAAAGCTTTGATAGCAATTGTTAGAATGAATTTAGAATAACTGAGAGGGGGGTGAATTAGTTATCCTTAGGTCTAGATGTTCCCATATAAAAATTTATACCCATTCAACAACTTAGATCTGCTCAGCATCAATAAGCAACAAAAGTGTGCAATTTACTGTACTAATAAATAAGCTTACAGAAACTTAACAGTAAAACACAACATAAAAATTCACACATTTTGACACCATGATTTAATGTGGAAACCCAATATGGGAAAAACTACCAGTAACATGCTACCAAAATTTCACTCTTCAGAAGTGAGATCTGTTAGGAGCCAACCCTGTTAAAGGTTACAAAACACACTATCAAATGTGACCTAGCTAAAGGATTTAATCACCATGTCAGGAGTGGCCTTGTTAGAGGAATTAGAACATTCCAATCTGAATGTCACCTTGTTCAAAGGATTTATAGAATGACTGTTAGGTCAACCAGGTTAAAGGATTTGAACTGATACAATGGTTAGAAAGTAATCACTAGGTGTGATCTGATACATAAAACTTACTTTGCAAATCCAGATCTAATTTCAGCTCTAATGCTAATTCATTGAGTAGCCTCCATTTTCATCTCAAACTTTAGATCTTCTTGGAAATTCATCAAGCAATCTTTGTCTACTTCTCTACTCAGCCTTCTTTGCTAGGTCTTTCCAATCAGTCAATTAACCATGCAATAATTTTCCATACAACTTCTCCTTACATTTGGATACTATGACAATAACCTCTGTAGGTTATATTATACCCCTTCATCTAGGCCAAATAGATCTTTTTCCACTTAATCAAGATCATAGATCTTAGGTTAGGTCAGATCCAATGGATCTTTCCATGATTACATTTTATTTACTTCTCCAATGCAGTCATTAATTAAACATTGAATCCATGTGCTAATAATATTTTCCCATGCATTAAATGAGTGTGGACCAATCTTAATTAACAATACATATCCCAATAAAATCAACTATGTTGGCCAGAGATCTCAAATCTCATCAATTACTAAAATACCGTTGCTCGGCTTTCTCTGTCTCCCTCGACATTTCACTAGTGCTCAACATCATCTTTTCTTTTCTCGGCATCACCTTTCTCTTTACTCAACATCGACTTTTCTTTGCTCACCATCAACCTTCTAGTGTACTATCAGTGAAAGATAAACAACATATAACTTTGCCAAAGTACCAAATGATCAAGTACCCTGGTGTATACTCATAACTCAACCTTTTCCTTAGTCTTCTTGTTATCCTATTCTTCAAATCTTCATCAATAAATAGATATGGTACTCAAACATATAAAAATAGTCTCACCAGTTAAGGTTTGATATCAATGAAAAAATAACAATAGTCTACATTGTAGCAATCTTTCCAACACTTGTTAATACAATAATGTAGTTCAGAAAAATGTATGAGGATCCTTATGGCCTTTCTTCCTATGAAGAAGACATCAAAGATTATTTTTTAGTATCTCTCCAACAAGGGGACTTCTTTTCTAACAATATAGGTATTGACTTAATCTAGGCTAAGAATATGGTGCTGACTGAAAGTCTCCCCTTTTGTTTCTTTGAACTTGAGTTTTCTGAAATTGTGGCTGAATAATGTGATAATACAATGGGAAAAGGGAGAGATGAAATGTGTTACATGTTTCATAATGGCTTTATTATTGATAGAGATGAAATAAATGTTTATGTGAGATTTGACCCTATGCTTGATGAAGTGTTAATCTTTCAAAATATTAGTCCCAATGCCAAAGATTTTGAAAAAGATGATGGTCTTGATAGCAACAACCATAAAGATTATCTGACCCTTTGTTGGAAATTGGATCTTTGAGGAGTGTTATGGAACACTTGAAGGTTTTCATTTATGGAAACACATCTGGTATGGATGATCTCATGGTGTGAAAAATATTTTTGGAGTTAGGGATTACAAAATGACTAAGTATAGAAAGCAAAATTACAGAGTATAGCAGTACAATTTTGGTTAGAAAAAATAGTATATGATGAATGGAGACATGCAAGCTAAATGGAAGATATTTTGGGATATGTATGAACTTCAGTTAAGTTCTCTAATTTTTTGGTGTTGATTGGAGTAAGATACAGATAGCTGAAGACATGCGAAGGTAGACTTACAGTGATACAGGATTGATGAACAATCACGATGATTGAGGGAGTATAATGTGAAGTCCAAACGTGCTATGTTTGATTCAGATTGTG
>MU223777.1:494601-523898 GCA_018584345.1 Thuja plicata | reverse complement strand
ATATATATATATCGGAAGAGCTTTTGAGAAATCAAAGAATGTGAATAAGAATACGAAGATATTATATGTATGTGATGTGAGCAAATGAGTGGATGCATTGTGATGTTAGAATCCTACAGATAGTGATGCAAGATACAACTAGAACTACCCAAGCATAGAAAATGCTTGTATTGTTCATTCTTGATAAATCATTCTAATATAATCATATTCCTGATTGTGTGAGAAATGAGTTCAGTATACCTTTAACAGGGTATTTCATTTCTCTAAAAAGGAAATGTACTAATGTAATAATTAGCTTCTAACAGGGCTAGGTCTCCTAAAAGGGACACAATACTTCTAGTGCATAGTTGTGGGTATTGTTGGGTCTATTTTAGTTTCTCTAAGTTGTCTCAAAAATTTTGGTTCTCGGTGTTAGTAATGTATGACAAAGCATCCGCTAATTTCAAGTGTGCCTAAAAAATTCATCAAATTTATTTTTCACAAGGAAATTTTTCTATGAAAATGTCTTAAAAGCTTAAACCCTAGGTCTATTTTCCCCTTGGTAGGGTTTGTGTCATCTAAAATTGCAAAGTTGTGCCCTAATTGTTATGTTTTCAAGTTGACCTTTATTACCCCTTTATGTGCATGTTCTTTTATATATTTAAAGTCTTTAAGTCTCATGAAGGTTGGAAGTTTGTTCTTTTTATTCAGCGATTTGGCGCAACAGTTATCTCCAAGTCTCCAGAAAATTGGCGGTTAGTTGCAAACATTCAGTGATTCACAGATCAAGTTATCTCTGAATCTCGAGAAGATCGTAGTCAAGTTAGTAATGTCTAGAGATTGAGAGATGAAGTAAAAGAATTGACAACCGATGTTAGTTGCTGAATCTTGTGATGAAATGGTTAAGTCCTTCCAAATCTAGAGACCAAGCGTAGACCATTGATGCTGGTAAAGATGAGCGGCTATTGCTGAATCTCTCAAGTTAAGCTGAGTTAAAGAAAAGGTTCAATGATTGTGAGAAAGCTTTGGTCGCTGAATTTATTAAAGAAACCATAGTTAATAATTTTATTCAGAGATCACAAGATTATGTTATTCATTGAATCTCTAAACATGAGCTAAGTTAAGTTAAATCTTGAGTGATTAAATGGTGATCATTGATCTTGTTGTAGATGTGTAGTTGTCGCTGAATCTCCAAGTAAATTGAGCCAAGCATAAATGATTCAGTGATCTGGAGAGACAAAACTGATATTGATTAGATGTTGATGTGTGTCCAAGAAGTTAACAAGATGAGAAGTTTGCGCTAAGTCTCAGAATAGAGCTTGGGATTAAGAAAGAATTCAATGATCTAGCAGTAGCCTTTATCTCCAAATCTTGGGATTAGATCATGATTAATAATTTTATTCGGAGATCCAGAGATTACCCTTAACTGTTGATCTCAGTAGAAACTTGGGGTTAAAGGAAGTGTTAATAGATCATGAGGTAAAGCCTTGTTTCCCAATCTCCAAATAGAATTGGGGTTATGAAAATCATTAAGAGACTCGGTGAGGATCGTTGATCAAGGCTCAGATGTGTGGATAGCACTAAATCTCAGATTGAAATAAGAGTCTGGTCAAGTATTCAAAAACTTGGCATTTTGTCTTATCACTGAATCTTAGAATGGAACTTCAGTTAAGACAAGTATACTGAGATTATATATAGGTTGTTAATGCAGTGAAAGATCTAGGGCTGTCACTTGATCTCATGATTTAAACCAAGTTAAGAAAATAATCTGGAGACTCAGAGATTACCCTTATCTCTAAACCTCGACATCAAACTTGGGTCAAGTAATGTCAAGTTAAGTTACATTTAGTGATTTAGAGAAGCCTCTTATCACTAAGTATCTAAACAAAATCAAGGGTTATGAATCCTTTAGCGATCTAGAGATGTTTATTATCTCAAAATATCTAGACCAGACCCAGGTTAAGTCATTTCATTTGGAGATTATGAAAATAGTATGGTCGTTGAATCTCCAAATTTGACCTGAGTCAAGTAATGAGTGTTGAGATTAAATATGAACCATTGATCAAGACTTAGATGAGTGTGTGCGCTAATTTTCTTGATTAAATCAAAGCTGTATGAAATATTACAAGATCTAGAGATAGCCTTGTCACTGGATCTCATAATCTTGGCAGTTAGTGCACAAACATTCAACGATCAAGAGATAGCTAAGGCATTGAATCTCATGATCTTGACGGTCAAAAGGGAAGCATTTAGATATAAAGAGATGGTTTAGTCTCAAAGTCTCGCAAAGAAACTATGGTTAGAGTTCCCATTCAAAGATTAAGAGATTGCTCAATTGCTGGATCTCCTGAGTTAAACCGAGTTAAAGATATCATTCATCGACTTGGAAAAATTCTTACCTCTGAATCTCTAAGTAAACCATAGGAAAGAAGAGCATAATGAAATTATAAGAAGCTTTTTGTCACACTATTTCCAGAAAATGAAATGAATTACTAGAGTTGAGAAAGATAGGAGATCCTTACAAAGTAAAGTACTTTACTGAGCAATGAAAAAGTGAGTTTTCCAAGCAAATCAACTAGCATCTAGGGTTTTTTGACATTTTCTAAGGTTTTAAAAGAAAAATTAATGATGAGGTTTTTCCAGCCCTCTTTTTAAATTCAATTGCCTATCAACTTCATATGCCACAGCTAGCACAAAATTGAACTCAATACATGCATAGTGAATGTTGATGTGACTTGGAAAAATTCTTACCTCTGAATCTCTAAGTAAAGCATAGGAAAGAAGAGCATAATGAAATTCTGAGAAGCTTGTTGTCACACTATTTCCAGAAAATGAAATGAATTACCAGAGTTGAGAAAGATAGGAGATCCTTACAAAGTAAAGTACTTTACTGAGCAATGAAAAAGTGAGTTTTCCAAGTAAATCAACTGTCATCTAGGGTTTTTTGACATTTTCTAAGGTTTTAAAAGAAAAATTAATGATGAGGTTTTTCCAGCCCTCTTTTTAAATTCAATTACCTGTCAACTTCATATGCCAGAGCTAGCACAGAATTGAACTCAATACATGCATATTGAATGTTGATGTGACTGGACAATGATATTCTAAGATTTTGAGGAGATTGTTGCATTAACTACTCAATGACATATAGACTCGACACTTGTGTCTTCTTCTTATCATAATTTTCAGAAGAGTAGAGCAAGAAATTTAGAAGTTACAAAGATTTGTGAAGAAGAGCTTATTCAGAGAAAGATAATTGAAGAAAATAGGAAAGATGATTCAAATAGAAACTAGTAACAACTCAGCTAGTGAAGGAAGCAAGGATACAGGGGAGGAATAGAAGGGAAAAAGAAATTATTTAGAAGATTTCATCACCTTTCTCCGAAGATCAAATCAAAATAGAAAATTTAGTGATGAAACTTTCTCTGACTATATGTCTAGTTGTAGAGACAGTTACTCTAAATTCTTTTGGGTATCATTTATTTAATTACTTCTACAACAATAGAACTAGGCAAATCCCTATTTTCAATCCCTAGACATTAGGTCTTGCAAAATTGATTGTCGTCAATGTTTCTCTAGATCTTGATTTGCTAGTATAATTGGCTAGAAAGTATGATATAGTCTCTAAGAACATCAGAAAGAAGGATCAAACATCCCTAGTTACCTTAGATAGGGCTTCTTTCATAAAATATTTTGGTATCTATCATCCTTCTTCCATAGAGATTGATTTGAGAAATCAAAAGGAAAAGTATAAGAGGGAAGTCAATCTGGTTAAGAATTTGATTCTTAATCACATGCCTAGGTAACGTAAGTATATAGACCCATTACCCGGTACAAATAATGCACCTTATGAATTTCAAGACCTGAATTTCTACATGAAGTATCTAGCATATGGGTTGTGTAGAGTGCTAATTATTGATGGCGAGGCTGTGAGAATGCCTGGAGATTTGTTGATGATCATCCTAGACATCCAGAAATCCCATGTAAACATTGATTTTGTTTACATTCAGTATGTTATTGACTAGGTGCATGAGGGTCTTGTGAGTATTCAAAAGAGTAGTAACCCTCATTTTATGTATTACTCTATTTTAATGAACTTGATTCTTTTCCACAATGTAAATGATATTGGCACTCATATGTTGAGACCCAAGACACACATGAATGGGTAGCTGAACCCTATACAATTTTGGATTAGGGTATGGAATTATACATCAAATGAACATAACTTCTGTGGTTTTCAGAATTGGATTGCATCCAATTTTAGCTTTGTTTGGTACAAATATAACCAGGTTATATGTAAAGATGTTAAACCTTCTAAGGCCTTGTTAATATGTTGATAAGTGGCTTGCAGATCATAACTAATGATACTTCTATCTTGAAAAGACCTACAGATTAATCAGAGTGTTTGGGTGTCCTCAGGCCCCACATATCCTTCCAAAATATGTTCCTCCAAATGTTGCATTAATGAAATTCATTTGGAAACTATTATGGATAGATAAAGAGAATTTGGCTCCTCCAAACAATGGTACATTCATACCAAGGAAGTTCAAGATCTCTGATTTTCTAATTGGGAAGAATGATTTGAAGGGAGTAAACAAGTGGTTGGGATAGTTTAAGATGAGCATGGACCAATATAGATATGTTGACCCTGAGGGTTTCATAAAGAGTGCCAAGAAATTGTTAACTCCTAGTGTCACCAACATTCGAGAGAAAGAAGGGTGTGATGAGGAAGATGTCATCAGATATGTTCTTGATTAACAATAAGTTGAGCAAAAAGCAAGAAAATACAGGAACCTAGTGGATTTGGATAAATAATTAAAAAGGGCAGGGATTCAATTTGGAGGTTTCTTCCTAGGATTTCCTTACATGACTATGGTTACCATAATGATTGATTCATATGAAATTTTGTACAATCAATTGGAAAACCAATTGGAGGAGAAAAAAAAAGTGCCTGAGAAATATTCATCCTCTGAGTATGAAGAGGATAGTGAGGGGGCTTATGAGAAACATAGCTCTCCTCAGATGAGTGATCAACCTTGTTTTGAATAGAGCATAGAGGATCTTGATACAAAGGAAACAAGTTATCCTCCTAGAAAGAAGCAGAGAACATAAAAAGGAGCACCTTTTCAGATAGAGGTACAGTGAAAGAAAAAAAATGGATTAGTTGCTATGTTAATTGGTGATCATCACTATCATCACAAATTAAGAAATAACATTAGAGAGGAAAAGAAAAAGGAGAAAGAGATGCATGAGGAGGTTGAATTTCCTCTCCAATTATGAAAGGGAAATTTAGCAAGAGGAACTATTGAGTGATGAGGTCTTCATCAAGAGTGATGAATTTAAGAACTTTCTCATTTGGAGAAAGTAGCAAGAGATGTGCAGTCAACTGCAAACAATAGATGGTGCCATATTGGGGGATGAAATGTTGTGGGATCTGATGGCCTATGATCCTAGTTTTAAAACCATTACAATAGAAGAGGCTAGGAAAATGGTAAGATCAAATGGGATGTTACTTGTTCCAGGATGGGATGTAGCCTTAGAATTCATCATAGATAAGATCAGGAGACAACTAGAGTCTCAATTATCCTCTAAAATTCAAATAGGAGAGATGATAAGAGGTTGTGGCTATGACCCAAGGTCCTAAACTCTTTCTGTGTGATCCATTCCCCCAAAAACACAAAAGTCATCTCTGATCAAGATAGAATAAAAGATGGATGGGGATAAGATCATTTGCACAATGAAAAACACTTCAGATATAGAGATCTCCAAAGCTGTCACTCATTTTTCTCAATTGAATGAGGCCAAAATACAGAAGCTAACATAGGGATATGGAAGGCTCTTTGATGAAGCAATGGATTTGGAAAAAGATAAGGAGAAGGGTCTGATAAAAATACAGGCATTAGAAAATAAATTGGAAGATCTGAAGGCAAAGTTAGAAGAGACCTCCAAGGCTCTTTCTCCTCCAGTACAAGAAGTTGAAGTGGTTCAACCTACTGTCACTAAAGAGTCTGCTCAAGAAACTAAGATAGTTGATAAGGAAAGGAATGATGTCGCCCTTTCTTCATTGTTAAATATTTTGTAACACAAAGTAAATGTTCTAAAGGGAAAATTGGATGTAGTACATAATTCCTGCAATAAGTTTCCATATATTGAAAAGGATGTTAAGGATTCAATAGCAACTCTGGACCCATTTTTCAGTGTATGGTCTGGCAGGGGCTCTTTCTTTGAGAGACTAGAAGCACTGGAACCCCATAGGATAGATCTTACTAAGTCATATGCCAATTTGGAGAGATGATTGAGAAGATTGTTAGATCTTTGCCATTTTTTAAATGAAAGGCAAATCAGATACAATAAAGGTCAAACATGTTTGGTCCTGACTTTAGAAAATTCATCCCTCCCATCACAAAAAAAAAGGATGAAGTGAAAGGTGTTGAGGAGTGGAGAGGATAATTTGACACGTTGCTGCCACAAAATAAATATTTCCTCACTGAGCACAATAATTTAGATATGGAAAAGTATAACAAAGCCTTGGATGAAATGTTTAAGCTGAAACAAACTTTGTCAAGTTTGTTGCAGATACAAGGGCTATCATTAATGTGAGGTGGGAGAGAAACCTAAAGAATTTGTAGGACATCAAGAGTTTCAACTGGCCAATGGAAGAGGAGGTTACACTTTGGGATAGTAGTACCAAACCCAAGAAGAAAAACAAAAATAAAATAGGCTTGGAGGAAATCGATGAAGAATGAATGACACTTGGAACCTGATCAAAGAGCATAGAGAGGGTAATTATCACAAAGAATAGTGTAGGTTATCCTTTATTAGCGGTCACTATTTCTGATAACAACTTTCAGAAGTTACCTGAAGAATATCTTTGGACAAAGGTGCCAACTGTAAAAGATTCAGAATGATTGCAAAAGAGATACTCAAGTTTCCCTTCTCCACTGAATGAAGATTGCAACTGATTTTGTCTTCTAGTGCTTTTTGATTTTGCTAGCCATCTGAATATTATTGCATCATTTTCTTCCAGGATTCCAAGATGGCTAGTGTATATTATAAATAGCAATTTTTATGTAATTCTAAGAGATGGTGAATTCACAACTGCTAAGCAGTTTTCTCATTTTTGTTTGGTTTTAGAATTTTTTGTCATTTTAAACGTATTGAAACAGAGGAATTTTAATAAAATACAGTAGGATTAATTTTGTATATCTATGATGTCTTCATGTGTTTATTTTTTAATTATTTTTTATTGACTTTGTAAGTCAAGTTTCAATATACCATGTACAAGGTAAATCGTGGGATTATTCTTAAGTTTCTTTCAAGGGAGGGGTAATTTTAAAGGGTACTTTCAGAGGGTTCAATATTTTCATAAGAATTTGATGTCTGGGTATGGGAATGCAAAGATGATTTGTAAGGCATTTCATTTGGATTATAAGTGTGTTATCGTTAAAAGGTCTCTATGAATATATGTTTATTTGACTCTTTGCCCTGGATTAGGAACTGGTCTATACTTGTTAAGAAGTTATCATCATCAATCCTAAATTTATAAATAATATTTTGTTTCTTGTTGAAGAACATAGATGTTTATGACTTGTGTTGAAGAACACAAGCATTTTTGTTGATTCCTTGGAGAAGTGAATCCTTCAGGTACAACTACCTAAGCTTGAAGCTCGAAGTTAAGAAGGATGATAATCCTTATTGCATTAGTATTTTATGTTGTCAAGTGCATATTTTGGCTTGTAACATTCTCTATAAGATTAGTTGTTAGAATCTGCAAGACTTGTTATCAAAAGTTGCAGTAAAAGGTATTAGAAAATCTTGATCCATTACTAATCCACTATAATATTTACTGAAAAGCAGTAAGTAATAAGAGGTAAACCCGCCTAAGTCTATGGAGCTCAAACTGAAGGAAGATCTAATTCTTGTTAGCTAGACTTTTTCTTGGTTGAATTAAGAGTTGTGAATCATAGTGTCAAGCATTGATTCTTTATTTAGATTCTACAAGATAAAGCTCTAACAAAATGATGTCTATGCTGGGGAGAAGTGGATTTTAGAAATAGGGTTTTAAATTTCATAGTGACTAATTCTATGTTGTTCCATTTCTTGATCAATTTGCAAAATTTTCCCATACTTGTTATGGGTGGTGACTTGGTACTCTGTGCATTCCAGTTGTTGGTGTAGCATATTGAAAATTAGTCGACAAAGAAATACTAGGTATTACTATAGGAACAATCCTGAGAGTAACATAGGAGAAGAGCTTCATACACCTAGTGGAAGGAAATGGTCTAAGAGAGGTGGGTCTGACCACAGTTCCCCCAAGCCATCCAGAGGAAGAATCCCAAATCCTTTCCCTGAGAAGGTTTCATCATCCTCTGAGAGTTTTGAGAACCCATGGCCAGTTTTCACTAATGTAGCTAATACATTTTTTGATCCCTTTCAGGATGGAGAAATGACTGATGTAGGTTTCTTCCCTGTACATTAAACTATAGACCAACAAGGAGAGACTTCTGCTACTGAAACTCCATCTTATGATCCTAAAAAACTTTATGATGAAGTCAAAGCTTTAAGAAGAAAGAAACCTGAGCAGTTGCTAGAGATAGACAATGCAAGAAAGAAGCGTGAGTAGGATATTTATGAGCTATTGGTTGAAAGAGAAGAACTCTTGAAAAAGACAAAGAATAATGAGATTAAGGCTAGAAATTTTAATGAATAGTTCAAGGGTTTGGATGAGGATTTGTTTGGTGATATTGGAGCCTTGAGGCAATAAGCTACTAATAAAAAATTATATTCTGAGAAAGATGAATTTGAAGGAGAGGGACATGTTTTGAGGCCATTGCATCCATATGAGATTGAGAAACATGCAAAGCTCAAGAAGAATGAGAAGGATGCATCTGATAAGGGTAAGAAAAAATTAGTTGGTATAAGTATAAATGAACCTAATAAAAGCAAGGAAGGCCCTGATGGTATGTCTCAAGTTGACATAGAATTGGAAGAGGATAGAAAAGCTAAGGAAGATTTAGCTAAGCAGCTTAAAAAAAAGGAGTTAGAAGCTGCTCCAGCTGAGATGAAAAATGAAAATTTATTTCCTATATGCTACTACAAACACTACTACTAGTATCTCAATGCCAGTTGCCACTAGGACACTATCACAAACCTCACCAGATGGTTCAAAGCCAAGTGCTCAAGTTTCTAGTTCTAAACAAGGTGCCCTTCAACCTACCCAAAATCAAGGAGATGAAACAGGAATAAGTGGAAATAATACCCTTGGAAATTTTCAAAGAAAACCTTCCCATCTGGATAGATACCATCCTTTGTTCTTTGATGGCATTCGTGGTCATTTAAATATTATCCCAAATGAGGTAAGAGATAGAATCCCTAGGTTCGCTAGTAATAATGTTATAAATTATGAAGAACACTTAAAAGCTTTCACTAACAAGATTACTGATTTTGAGATTGAGCATGAAGATGCCATAATGAAGCTTTTAGTCCAATCTATGATATAAGATTCTAGGAACTAGTTTAGAAATTTTCCTGAGGGTAGCATAACATATTGGGATGAATTTGTCAGATCTTTTAGGGAACAATACCATGAACATGTCAATTCAGGTTACATATTGAATGAATTCAAAATATCAAGAAATTCCCTAATGAAAGCATGGTTGATTTCAATGACCAATTTCAAAAGGCCATGAACATGTTATTTCAGTTCTTAAGACTGGATGAGCTCATCCAAGTGTGTTTAACCACATACTTAAATGCTACTAATGGAAATATGTCTTACCTTCTTAGGGATAAGAACCCACATACCCTGAGAGATGCTTACAAGAAATCCATTATTATTGAGAGAAATAGACAAGCCTCAAGTAAGATGAGGAAGAGAGAGGATGGTAAATTGTGGAATGAGACAAGAGGACAAAAAAGAAAATTTCAAAGAGGATGATAGGGTGGATAAGTTGATGAGTGCAGTAAAAGATCTTACTGCCAAAATGGACAAAAAAGACAAAGGTTTTCATGATAATAAATATCAATACCAGAGGTATGATAGACAACCAAGTTTGAGGGATATGCCATATAGAACAAATTGGAAGGATGGAAAGGGAGTCCCTGAGAATAAAGAGAACCAGAAGAAAAAGAAAACCCTTGATCCTCTAAAGGGAAATATTATGAACAATGTGGAGAATACCCCTTTGTGTGCTTCTTGTAATATGCCTCACTCTTCTTACCTATGTTTTGTAGCCCAGACTTTAGCTGATCAAATGGAGGAGGGAAATGAATAGAAATTTTCAGGAGAAGAAGGCCTTATTGTCAATATGTTTACTATAATAAGACCTAATCCATGGTCTTCATAAGATAATGAACATCTTGAAGATGTAAGTAGCAGAGGAAGACAATAGCAAGAGTACCAACCAAAAATTTCTTCTGATTCAGATGAGGAATATGGTACCATCCCACAAAGAACCATTAATATAGTAAATGATGATAAGGAGCATCCTCATTTTAGAATTCCAAGTGATGAAGAAAAAAGGTCATTGACCATAACAACAATAAATCAGGCTAGAAGTTCCTATAACTTGAGAAATATGAGGGTGGAGCATGGTCAAGGAAAACTTTCTTATGTATTTATAAAAGAAGGTACCCCAGAGGTTGTTGTTGAATCTCCTACCAAGGATAAAGAGGAAAAGAAAGTTACTAAATAAGGAGAATCCTCTTTTTCCCAAAAGGAGAAGGAGGAAGTGAAAGTAGAGGAACAAATTTATACTGACAAGGCAAAGAAAGGTAAGGGAACAAATGATGTATTTTCTGATTTGTCTGCATTTGACATGAAACATGCTCTTACACAAATGAAAGTTTTGGTTCCACTCATATAAATGTTGAAGATAAAAGAGCATAGGGAAGCTACAGTGTCACTTTTCAAAGGGATAAAAGATATCCCTATTGCAAAGAAGGAAAATAAGAAAAAGGAGGTTTCATGTGAGCATGATACCCCTATATTATATGTGGGTAATATGATTACCCAAGAGCCATCTCAAGTGGATCCATTCTATGTCACTTTTCTGATAAATAACAAAATTATAAAAAATAGCATGATTAACTTTGGTGTTGGCCCCAATCTCATGCCATATGAAGTGATGAAGGAATTATAAATGAGTGTGGATACTTGCTATGGGAGATGCTATGCCCTGGACAAAAGAGAGGTCCCTATAGTAGGAACTTTGAAGGGAGTTGAGGTAAAGATAATTTTATTTCCTAAAGCCACATACAAGATAGATGTGGTTGTTGTGGATACTTAACCCTATTATGGCGTTCTATTATCAAGATAATGGGCTGCAGCAATAGGGGTCATGTACAATTGGATCTATCTTATGTAACAATCCCAGTAAATGGGAGTGAAGTGAAATTGTACAGGGAGCCACGTGCACCATTCACTATTGAAAAGGTGCACAGAGAGATGCTTAATTGTTGTTTAGAGGTGGACATGGAAAAATTTAGAGTGGAGAAGATCTTTCCAGAATGAAGAAACACTGATCCACTGGTGGAGGAATTGTGGACACAACAAAATGGCCCATGGGAGATTTATTTTGATGGAGCTTGTTCCAAGGAAGGATCAAGAAATGTTATCCTACTCATTTCTCCATCAGGTACCGCTTTCAAGTATTCCTTCTCACTATCTTTTCTATGTACAAACAATACTGCTAAGTATAAAGCCCTATGTTTAGGGTTAAACATTGCATGTAGGTATGGTATTAAATGCTTAAAGGTTTTTGGGGAATATGAATTGGTTTTAGCCAAGGTTAGATCCAAATATGTTGTAAATAATAATAGGTTAAAATTGTACAAGCATGTAGTATGAGATCAAATAGAACTGTTTGATGATTTCAACATTAATTGAGTAGAAAGATCAAAAAATATTATGGTTGATTTCTTGGCTAATTTTTCTTTGAAAAGTGATGATTCAACTTTGAGTGGATTATCTATTGTAGAGGTCAAGAAAAGACCAGTGGTGCCAAATAATGTTTATAATTGGAAAGTTTTCAAGGATGACCAAGATATCCTTAGGTTTATCCAATGTCTTGACAATTTTGAGGGTCAACATGTAGATTGTAATGCCTTGGTTGAAGTTGTTGATGGAAAAGACATGGTCTTTGGAAATAAGTTGGTTCAAATGAGTTAAAATCCGATACCCAAGGGGTTAGTGGAACTAGAGTCATTTTTCAATGATCAAGATAACTTTATGTCCAAAAAGAGAATTGGCAAACTTGAGGACCTTGAAGAGGTAAATCTGGGATCAGAGGCTACACCTCAAAATGCGTATATTGGAAAAGGGTTAGATCCCCATGTTAGGACAAATATAATAAGGTTATTGAGAAAATAGAAGCATGTGTTTGCATGTTCATATGATTACCTTAAAGCTTATAGTGAGGATCTATTTCAACATGAGATCCCATTAAAGCCAGATATTAAACCATTTAGGAAAACGTAGAGGCCTATTAATCCATTATTGGACCCCAAAATGCAACAAGAACTGATGAGGTTGAAAGATGCAGAGATTGTCTAGCCTATAAGACATTCAACTTGGGTATCTAATTTAGTCCCATTCTGGAATAAAAATGGTGACACAAGGTTGTGTGTGGATTTCTAAAATATGAACCTAGAATATCTTAAAGATAATTATTCTTTGCCAAATATGGAGGTAATGTTGCATAAAGTCACTAGTTGTGACCTACTATCAATGATGGATGGATTCTCAGGATATAACCAAGTACTGGTAAATGAGTCAGAGGAGTTCAAAACTGAATTTACAACCCCTTGGGGAACCTATGTATATATTAGGATGCCATTTGGTCTGATGAATGGAGGAGCAACATTCCAACAAACTATAGATGTTGCTTTCAAAGATTTTATTGATTTATTTATGGTGTTTTATCAAGATGACTTGACAACATATTCTAAGGAAGAAAAGGATTGCTGTGATCATCTTGAAAAGGTGTTCATTAGATCTATTGAATATGGTGTGTCTTTGAATCTTAAGAAGTGCCAGTTTGCAGTTGTAGTATGAGGAAATCTTCTATCTGTTGGGAGAAAGCTCAAACATGACAAGTTAGTGGGTTATCACATAGAATTCATGAAAGAAGCAAGAACCAAACAAGAATTCAACATAACATCAGATTGAGCTAAAAATAAGTAAAATGCACCCTATTCTACTTATTTAACTTTCTCTTTTTGATGGATTATGGGTGTTCTCTCTCAAACACACAAGTGAAGTGAATCCCCAATGCAATGCAAATTGAGAACAATGAAGAAATATTCAAGAGCTAGTATGAAGATGTTAATCTCTAAGTTCTATTGATGATTAGTGACCAACACTTAGTCATTCACTTAGGAAGTTTTAGTTGGCTATCACTGTGGCCAAGCTAAAACTGTGCAAGGTCGAGCAAAATTGTTGAGAAGTTTTCAGTTTGCCTAGTTACATTGCTGAGCCGAGTAGGACACATAGATGTTAAGTGCCGAGTAATAGAGAAGTCAAGTGCCGAGCAGTACAGTTTTTTTATATATGTTTGGAATGATTCAAAATTTGAGGATAAGTGATCTGGCTGACTTGTATAAGCTTTTTGGGCCGACTTATGTATTCATTTAATATTCTTCTACAAAGTTTGTTATGAATTTAATTGTTTTATCCTATGCATGATCTACTGTAAACATTAATTGTAATACCATCAAGGTATGGGTATTAGATCTTGATCATTGATCTAGATCTCAATATCAGACTTGAACATATATATTAGATTGCTTCCAAACCCTATTTTGTGTGTGTAAGGAGAGAGTAGAGGAAGTGTGTGGTGACTGCATTTTGAAGTGAAATGCACAAAGGGTTATTTTGTTAAGAAGCAGAGATCAAGTAGAGTGACAACACAGTGACCAATAGAGTAAAGTTATATCAGATTATGAGATCATAGAGGGTACTAGAAAGAGGAGATCTATCATCAAAATCATAGTGCATAATGAAGGATCAATACTTGACACATTCTAATCATTGTATCTGGTGAAAATCTCTTAATAGAGTGGTTATAGCAGACCTTTCTTAATCTCCTAACAGAGTGCTTACTTTATTGTAAGTTCAAATCCTTTCACATGGTAGATTGTAATTATCTTTAGCTCTTAACTAAGTAGACCTTTAATGGGGTAGATTGCATTTTGTAATCAACATTTGTAGCCTTAACAGGCACACTTTATTACTGTAGTAGTGGAGAAATTTGTTGGTGTCATCCCCACCCTAGTTTTACCTATTTGGGTTTCTGGGTTACCAAGTTCTTGTGTTATGTGTTATTTATTTCATTGTGTGGATGCTATATGAGATTACATTAGATTCATATATGTATGAATGTGGATTAGTTTGTTTTAAGTGTTTAAACTTGAAGATTTGATTCACCACCCCCCCCTCTCAGTATCTTTCTTTCTTATTATTGTATTTCCAACAATTGGTATGAGAGCTCAGTTCTCTAAAAAGGTCATAATCAGCTTGAGAATATAGATCTTGAGATGGATATCTACAAGATGGGTAAAGTCATTGAGAATCAAAAGATTGATATTCAACTAGCACTACAACAGCTTGAGACTGCAAGACAAGAATTAAAGAAGTCCTTGACTGCAAGGAAAGATTTGACCAAACTAATGAATGACACTCATTATCAGGATGAGGACACCACAAATCTATTTTAGAATGGAGATTCTACTGAGACTGATGCAACAATACCAGATCTACTGGAAAAGAACAGTGCACTATGTGAAGAAGTCCAAAACTTGAAAAAGGAACAAGAAGCCCAATCAATAAGAATGTGTGAAGTTGTTGAACAGAAAAAGAAAGGCAAAGATGAGAAGGCTATGGTAGAAGAAGAAAAAATAATGATGACTACCAGACTTGATGAAAGAACACAAGATGTACAAACAATGACAGTCAATCAAGTAGACATGGAAAATCAACTACTACTTGTGAATCAGGAGATCAACAGGAAAGACTTGGAGATTGTAAATCTTAGATCTGAGAACAGTCAATTGAAAGATGAATTGTGATCTGAGAAAGAACTTAATAATAGAGTGAATGATCCCAATGCAGCTATGACCTACTTTGAACAACTGGTGGAAGCATCAAGAAGACCTAAAGATTCTTCTAGATTAGGTCACACTAAACAACATACAACCATTGAAGAAGGAGAATCATCTAAGATAGGTGAAAGAAGGTATGAAAAGCCAAGAAAAAACAAACCTATTTACCATCACTATGGGAAACCATGTCATACAACAAAAATTTTCCAAAGCAAGAATGGTAAGTCCAATCTGAAAACTAACTTTAATGGTTACTGCTTTAACTGTAATAAGTTTGCACATCAAGCACGTGAATGTAAGACAAAGGAAAGAAAAACACCTAGACTCAATGGTAATTGCTATAACTATCACAAATATGGTCATAGAGCACAAGATTGCAGATCTAGAGGTAAACAACAGTGAACATCAAAGGTACAAGAGAAATCACCAAGAAAAGGAAATATTTACAATTGGAAATAAAATACATGGCATAGTTGTCATTACTGTGGTGAGTATGGACATGTTCCAGAAAACTACATAAGGGAACATTTCAGAGGAAAGTCTAAAAGTTGGAGGAATGGAAGCCTAGTTTGTCATAGTTGTCTAAAAATTGGTTATACAAGGAAAGATTGTAAACCTAGGGTACCTGCTCCTACTATTGAGAAAATTAGAGAACAGATGAACAAGACATGGGTTAAGAAGTCTGAACCATACAACAGTGAGGCTAGTGAAGCTAAGGTCACCCAATCCAATGGATCAGGTGATCACATCATCTCCAACTAAGAAAAAGAGGTATGTAAGGAAATGCATCTAAAACTCTTATCTTACATCAGTTCCTAACATGAAATGTACAAAATTCTATATTTGCATATGTTAAGATACACCAGGAAATATTTTGAAGACAAATGTCAAGTTGAGCCAATTGCACTATAGGTGCCAAGTGCCAATCATGGACACTAAGGCCAAGTTCTTTAGTAAGTGCCGAGTTTGTTTGGCCGAGTAAGTTTTATGATGGTCGAGTTTAGTAAGCTGAGTGGGATGCAAGTTGTGTTAAATCCAAGGACAACTAGCTTGCACTAACTCAATGGGTAGAACATTCATTGCTTGCCTACCTTGACCTTTCAATGTCTATAAAGGATGAACAGTTGACACTTCATTTTTACCTTGCAATTTTTACTATTTATGGAGCGATTAAAGTAATTTTCAGAATTGATCTTAACAAAGTTAGCATCAAAGATTTCATCAGCGTGCCATCGACAATCCTAATGTGAATAATGTGAAGTGTTACCTATCAAGGTACTCTATTTTTCATCTTTCAAACCCTAATTTCAAGATTATGGTTGCAAGTTCTTCCACACCATCTAAGAGTATGGAGGGAGAACAACAACAAATTTAGTTAGTACGGAGTGATGAATGTGAACCTCTCAACTTTCAAGCCATTCCTGAAAGTGTGATTTAGAGTGATTTAATCAGAGCCCTCTCTTCCATTCCACCCAAGGTAGTTATGAACCATGATGTTCGATCATGTTATATGCTTAAGATTGGTGAAGTAGGTGATAGTGAATTGAGGAAATCCTACAGCAAATTGTGTGTCAATGAAGTTCTGAAGGTAGAATTCAAACATTTAGCTGACAAAGGGTTAACTCATGCCCTAAATTTTCCACAAGGTTTCAAAGATGAATGGATTAAGGTTATCCTTAGCTGAGTTCATGACATGTGTATGTGGTTGGATAATGGATTAGTCAAGATCACCAAAAGCATGATTCATCGAGTGACTGGATATCCTGTAGTCAATGGAAAACAAACAATGAGATATAACTTCAAAGAAGAAATTACACTGAACACTGGAGCCATATGGAACAATAGAGGTATGACTATCTCTATAATTAAAGACCTATAACTTGATTTTGGAGTAAGAGTAATAACACATAAGTTCTATCAGTCGAGCAGATTGGATAGTGTTCCTTGTACAGCCATTGATCAGGCATGGAAAATTGTTAAGAATCATACATATGATCTTTCTGAGCTACAACAAACACAATTAGCCAAGAACCTAGCATCAATCAGAAAGGCTAAGAGCTCATCATGTAAGTTTGGTTCCTTACTAGTTTGTATATTTTTCTACTTTCAGGATGCATTTCCTACATTGGGAAATATTGTTTGGAAAAATGATAGACCCATTACAGTTCAGATTAGTGAATGTATTGATAAACTAGGAAGTAATTTCAATAGCATTATGGGGAGCTATTTTTTATAATTCAAGAAGAGAATGAGATTAAGGACTAGAATTCCTAAGTCACTAGTGGAGAAGCACTGTGAAGAAATTTGTTTTCTAGTTGATACAGATAACACTTATATCTAGGTTGTGACACCAAGGATAACATGATTAGAACCATTTCCATATGAAATTAAAATTGATGAAGCATCATCTACCATCATTGCACTCCTAGCCGAGGCAATTGATACTATAGTAGAGAGATTTGGAAATTTTGATGAAGCTAAAGCTAAAATTTCTAGAAGCTTGAACGAGGGAACTATGGAAAGGAAAAGAAAGAAGATTGTGAAAAATTTGAAGAAAATGGTTGGTTTAGGTAGTGATGAAGAACCTAAGGATGCACCTTTAGGCCTGACCACTGGATAAGGTGAGGATATATCTACAGAAGAGGAAGTGAGTGCATCAAAAAAGGTCACTAAGAAATCTAAGGGCGAAAGACCATCAATTGTCATAGTAACCAAGCCAAGCAAAGCTAAACCTAAGGTTACACCTCCTGTAGCTAATCATCTAAGGACTAGAGAATCTATTGCTACTTCTCTAGTAGAAGTACAAAAAAAAGTATATGGAAGGAGGAAAGTTGCAGAAAGTAGTTCTGGTAAGGAAGCTAAGGTTGCTCCTAAGGCTGAGCTAAGTAAGCCAACAAAAAGACCAAGAAGGAGACTAAATTTGGGGACATATAGTGATGAGGAAAAGACAAAAATTGATGAACCCAGCAACATACCTACAACACAATTCAAGAAACTAGCTAGTATTGATGAGGTATGTGACACTTTGAGGAATTCAACAGTGTTAGAAACTTTTAAGTTCATTAAGTATGAGAAATTGAATAATGTGGATAGGCACAAAGTTCAGGAAGCACTTTTGGATATGATGAGTACTTTCAAGTTAACTCCTACAGAGATAGGAAATCATGTGCCAAATGAACTATATGATTTTCTGTCAAGCAAATGGGAATTTTCACTTGCCACAGAGAGATAGATTAGGGAAGGAACTCTAGCCCAAGTAATACCTGAGTTAACTTCAAAACAAAGAGCCAAATTCATTGAGGATTACAAGAATAGGTTTGTTCCTAAACTCAGAGGCTATGTTGTTCTGAAAAATGGTATTGAAGGTGTATTAGAATAGAGCACAAGGATCTGGAAGGAAATATTTGGACTGGCCATTCCAAAAGATAAGACATCTAGTGAGGGGACATCCGAGCAAAAGACAAAAGAAGTTGAAGTGAAGACTACCCTTGAGCCACAGATAACTCAAGATCAAATTTCCATAGAACATGACACAACCAAAGATGCATTAGACTCAACTAATTCTGTTGATCTGACTGCAGACAGTCCTATAAATTTTATATTTGATGATCCAAGAAATTTGAATGTCGAGGAATAAGATATGTTGAGTGGTAAATACACTGATTCGCCTATTAAGCCAACTGATACTGAAGAAGGAAAAACCACAGCATATGACAAGATAATTGAAGTTGTCAATGATTAGAAAGTTGAAGAGAAACAACAAACAAATGCACAAGAGGTAACTTCACATAATCCACCTATTTTAGAGGTTGTGAAACCATTTTTAGATAGTAGAGTAGTGATAACGGATACTATTGATAATCCTAAAGAAGAAGAGGCAGTGCAAGTGTTGGTTGATCTACCACACTCTGCATCATCCACTCCTATAGGTCCTAAAATTGGGAGTATGCCAAAACCACAAACAATATTGACAGAATTAAAAGAGGCAATGGACATTGACACTATCAAAGGAAAAGGTATTATCTTGCCGAGCATAAGTTCTCTAGAGTTGAAGAAAAAGAAAATTCTGAAGAAGAAGTCTCAAATTCTAGATGTAACATTAGATGAGTCATTGTGATTCCACAATGGGATCCCAATGAGTTATCTTTTGAAAAAATAGGGACTCTTCAAGAATTACTTAATAGGAAGAAGAGATAGGAAGAGATGAAGATAGAACAAAAGAAAAAGTAGGTTTTGCATGACATCAAAGACATATTTGCAAAGGATTTTGAATTAGAGGATGAAATGCCTCAACCTCCAATTATTGATCAGTTAGTCAACATTGTACAGTAGGTAACTAATGATGACATAGACATCAACGAAAATCTTCTACAATGGTCCAAGGAAGATTTGAGAGAAAATTTCTAGATAAAATCTCAGAAGAGATTGCCACAAAACATGTTGAACTTTCTATTCTTGTAGAAACTTTAGAGAAAGTTACAGCCAATGTTTATTCTTTATACATAAAATTATGTGATGTTGAATTTTTCACAAAGGATAATCTACAGCTTGTTGATAAGCTACAGTTAGATTTGAGATCAACTGGCACTACTTTGGGTAAATATACTACTTCTATTTCTTTATATCTTACTAAGTTGATAAATGCACAATGGAGAATAGGCTAGCTTATGGCTAAAGATGGTCGAATTAGGGCCAAATTGATAACTATTTAGACAATCTTGTTGCTTCACTTGGAGGTAATACAGAAGGAACTTTCAATTGCAAAGGAGTTATCACAAAGCAATGCAAATCTATCAACTACAGAAAGTTTAGTGAGTCTAGCTACTGAGCTAGAAATAAAATTGCAAGTTATGAAGATTGCTAAGGAAAGCTGGGATACTACATTTGAATCCACCCTACGGCTTCATAAACAATTTTTGGATAAGTACAACTTAACCCCACCATCAATTAGTGACAAAAACAAGGGGGAAATTGGTAAGGAAGTTGGAAAGGATATAGTATGATACATCAGTACATAAAAGGTACACTTGTATATAATTTTTGAAGTCATGTAAACTTTTTGTATGGATTATTTCTGAGTATATTCCTAGGGGGAGTACTTAGTGTACTTAGGAAATATTTTGATGAAATGAATAGAAGTAATGATAAGTGTTTTTTCCACTAATATGAAAGGGGGAGATTGTTAATCTCTAAGTTCTATTGATGATTAGTGACCAACACTTATTCATTTACTTAGGAAGTTTTAGTTGGCTATCACTGTGGCTGAGCTAAAAATATGCAAGGCCAAGCAACATTGCCAAGCAGTTTTTAGTTTGCCTAGTTACATTTCCAAGATGAGTAGGACAAAGAGCTGTTAAGTGCTGAGTAGTACAATTTTTGTATACATGTTTGGAATGATTCAAACATCGAGTATAAGTGATCTGGACAACTTGTATAAGCTTTTTGGGCTGACTTATGTATGCATTTAATATTCTTCTATGGAGTTAGTTATGCATTTAATTGTTTTATCCTATGCATGATCTATTGTAAACATTAATTGTAATACATCAAGGTGTGGGTATTAGATCTTGATCGTTGATCTAGATCTCACTATCAGACTTGAAAAAATATATTAGATTGCTTCCAAACCCTATTTATGTGTGTAAGGAGAGAGTAGATGAAGTGTGTGGTGACTGAATTTTGAAAAGAAATGCATAGAGGGTTATTTTGATAAGAAGCAAAGATCAAGCAGAGTGACAACACAGTGAACATCAGAGTAAAGTTATATCAGATTATGAGATCATAGAAGGTACTGGAAAGAGGAGATCCGTCATCAGCATCAGAGTACATAATGAAGGATCAATACTTGAGACATTCTAATCATTGTATCAGGTGAAAATCTCTTAACAGAGTGGTTCTAGCAGACCTTTCTTAATCTCCTAATAGAGTGCTTACTTTATTGTATGTTCAAATCCTTTCACAGGGTAGATTGCAATGATCTTTAGCTCTTAACCGAGCAGACCTTTAATAGGGTAGATTGCATTTTGTAATCAACATTTGTAGCCTTAATAGGCACACTTTATTACTACAGTAATGGAGAAATTTGTGGGTGTCATCCCCACCCCAGTTTTACCTATTTGGGTTTTTTGGTTACCAAGTTCTTGTGTTATGTGTTATTTATTTCATTGTGTGGATGCTATTTGAGATTACATTACATTAATATATGTATGAATGTGGATCATTTTGTTTTAAGTGTTTAAATTTGAAGATCTGATTCACCCCCCCTCTCAGTATCTTTCTTTCCCGTTATTGTATTTCCAACAGAAGAACTAGTCTCAAATATTCTTCAAGATAATAGATCAAATTATGAAATGTATGCATATGCAATAAACTATGATTCATTTACCAAATTCAAGCCTAGGATGTGATTTCTATGTGAATTAAACAAGAAACTATAAGCATGAAAACTAGCTATGAAATTTTAAAACAATTCTAGCATAATAGCAATGCACAATGAGATATGAAAAATGAAGAGGAGAAGGCCTCTATTTATAGAATTTTGGAGGAGAAGAAGAGGGCTTGGATGATGTGGCATCTATCTGGCATCCACATAAGAGCCACATAAGGGACACAGGCTTGATGGGATGGCTAATTTTCAGTCAAATATAGCATTTAATATTTAGTGGCTCAAGAATTCCAAGTGGGAGAGAAAGTTGTAAGAGGAATTTAAGAGGAATGGGTGACATTTTTGGAGAGAATTTCCCCATGTGGGTGAGCATTTGATTAGCCTTAAAAAGGTTAGTAGTCACCCTTTAAGTATGATTAGAGGACAGTTAGGTAGGGAAGCATGCTTAAGAAGTGAGGTGATGGGAGTAGAGTAGGAGTAGGGTAGGCTTATGGTAGGTCTCTAGGTTGGATTAATAGGTTCCTAGCTAGGATTTAGATTATAATTCAAATTAGATTTGAATAAATCATAGTTTATAAGAATAGGAAATATGGAGGGATTTTAATAAATATAAATTTATTAAAAAGGGGACTTTGTGAGGCAAATGTATTTAAATAAAATACATTAGAATAGTATTTGATTATTGATAAATAATAGCAAATGAAAATATTTAATTGATTAAATTAAATAGTTAGAGGAACAAAAGGGAATTCAATATTAATATTTTTGGACGTCTACAACACTCACAGAAGGAAAGTTGTTGGGGCACATTTTATCAAAGGAGGGAGTAGGGATTGATCCAGAGAGGATATAAGAAATTGAAAAGGTCCTTTCCCCAAAGAATGTCAAGGGAGTGCATTCTTTCTTAGGAAAGATATATTTTTTTAGAAGGTTCATTATCAACTTTGTAGAAATTATGAAACCTATAACAAATATTTTGAAGAAGGATGCTAAGTTTCAGTGGGATGATGAGGCACAATTTGCCAATGATAAAGTAAAGATAGAAATCAAGGAAGCCCCTATATTGAGGTCTCTTAATTATAATAATCCATTCTCACTTTTCTCTTTTGCATCTTTCCATACAATAGCTATTGTATTATTGCAAAAAGATGAGGAAGGACATGAACATCCCATTGGATTTTTTAGAAAGTCACTCCAAGATGTAGAATTAAATTATGAGGTGATGGAGAAATAAGAATATGCATTAGTCAAGGCTGTCAAGTCATTTAGGGGTTATCTATTTTGTTCAAAGGTGATAGCATATATACCTCATGCAGTGGTTAAGGACATTCTTACCCATTCAGAAGTCACTGGGAAAAGATGTAAATGAATAAATAGGGTTCGGGAGTTCAACCTAGAGATCCATATCACAAAACTAGTGAGAGGATTGGGCTTAGCAAAGCTCATGATAGAATAAAATAGAGATTTGGTGCAAATAAATAATATGGAGTTGCAAGAATTAACACTGACTAGCATTCAAAGGAAGACTCGGTATTTTGATATTGTATATTTAATCAAAAATGCCAAGTGCCCTGATACCATGCATGATAATTAGAAAAGAACTATAAGAATGCAATCCCAAAAGTACACCTTAATAGAAGGAGAACTATATTTTTTAGTAATAACTAAGAGGGGGGGTGAATCAGTGGCCTCAAAATATATCCAATTTAAACTTTAATCCACCAATCAATACTTCTCAAATTATTAAGTCCCAACAAGATGTATGACTTTGAAATACTTGAAATAAATAAATGTCTATTGGTTTACCTTGTCTGTTCTTATTCTCTTCGATAACCGATAAGTAGTAAACTGTATTTACCGATACTTAGTAAATATGCAGAGTATACCAGTCAATCCATAAATGCATATGTAAAATGTAAAACAATAAAGTAATGAACCATACACATATAACACAAGGATTTTAACATGGAAATAATGTTAAGGGAAAAAACCACTGGGACCAGTGCCCCAATCTTTCACTCTTCTGAAGTGAGCCCAGTTAGGAGCCAACACTGTTAAAGGTTACAAACACATGGTTAAGTGTGACCTTGTTAGAGGATTTTTATACATAGGTTGTCACTTAGTATCTAGCATCTATGCTACCATCCTTGAATCAGTCTCATGATTGTCAATAGGCTTTATGCTAATCTTACTACCATCCTTGAATTAGCCTCCTTCTTAGACTGTCAATAGGCTTTAGGTAAGACCGATGCTACTATCATGAGTCAACCTTTTGATAATTTGTTAGGATATACCTCAATTACAAAAGACCGTTAAGTCCTGCCCTGTTAAGAGACTTAATGCTTCAATGGTTAAACTAAAACAAAATGACCTGTTTCTAATGCAACTGAATTACAGATTTTTAGATCTATTTAATTACAATGTCTTTCTGATCAATGTATCAATTCAATTCCTTTATAATTAACTCTTTTTTCTCTATGATGCTATGCCTTTCTGTTCGTTGGTGTCTACAGAATTCTTTTAGCTCTCCCTTAGTTTGATTGATCAGGACTACATGAAGTTTATCCTTCATCAGTTTCTCTTCAGCATCTTCTATCAGTTCACTCCCTCGTGTATCTGATTGCTTATGGAAGTGAATTATTCTTGTCTCTTAAATAGACATGACATTCCTTAATTCTTGGTTCTTGATTCTTAATTCTTGGCGTAAGAAACAAACCAGCCAAATTGATTTGCGGCTTTAACTCCTGATTTATGATTTATCTCGTAGTTATCTTCTTGCCAACTGTACAAATCACTTACTTAACTTTGGTCGAATAAAAAAAAAAAAAACCAGTTAAGTCTATCCTTTAGCTTTGCTAGCTAGATATTTTGTCATTTTTTTATCTCTCTGTTCCGTCGGTCAATTCTATAGTTCGTCGCCGGTGACAACTGCCAGTTCTGTCAGTGTAACTTTAGTTAGCTTTGGGATCTCCATCTGTCAGGCATCATTGGATCTTGCTCATCGGGAAACACTTTTTTTAGCTCGTCGAGCATCCTGTGATTTTTCTTCATTGGGAAACACTGTCTTTTGCTCGTCGGGCATCAATGTGACTTTATCTCTGTATTTACCAATGGTGTGCACTCAGTCGGTGTAGTCTATCACTTGGTGAATACTTGAATTTTATGCATTTCTAAAAGAATAACCTTTATTCCATTGATTCTCTGAAGTATTTGGCATTATGTATATGACCATATAGATGATATCAAGTTGACATCAATGACAATACAAACCATTAACTGATTTAATGTCTTGCATTATCTTCAACTTAATATAGTCAATAATTTAATCAGTTACATGTCATCAATCTCTCCCTTTGGCATTGATGGCAACGTGCTATATTATCACACTATAATATTGCTAATACAATATGAAATACAATTTTTGAGATTCATCAAATTACCAAACAGTTTGTTTTGATAACCAATAAAATGTGTGACTGTCGGTAAACTCTGTGTAAGCTTAGATTTGATTCTTGCAGCTTTACTTTTTCTACTTCTGATGTGTTGTGTCCTCTTTGATTGTTCTACTTCTTTGATGTCTTTGTCTTTTGCTTGCAACTTTTGTACCAATTCTCTCCCTTTGGATATGATCTCTCCTTGTTTGGAGTAATCTAATAATGAATAGTTTCTGATGATAATGTGGATACATTCTCTCCCTTTGACAATAATGCCAAACAAGTATTTTACAAATATCTAACATTTTGTCAACCAATTTCTTCTTTCCATAATATATTCCTTGAATTTCCCTTATCCATTATCAATATAACAATCTTCTCTGGTGCTTGGTTCTGATATATAACTTTTTTATATAGATGTAGCTTTGAAGTTCAGCTTCTGCTTGCATCAATCTTGATTGATATTCTGTTAATATATGGCTGATGTAGCCTTTAGTCCTTTTACTGACTGTTAGACATGGGTTTTACCCCTAGTATTTTACTCAGGTACTCAAATGTATCCTTGGGCAGTGGCTTGGTGAAGATATCAGCCAATTGTTCTTTTGATTGCACATATTCAAGTATCACCTCCTTTTCTTGAACTTGTTTTCTTAAATAATGATACTTGATGGCAATGTGTTTAGTCTTTGCATGCATGACTGGATTCTTGGAAATATTTATTGCAGTGGTGTTATCACAATAGATAACTACTGGTTCTATGATCTTCATATGCATACCTTCCAGCAACTATTTGATCCATGCAATGTTTGAGCAGTTTGCAGTAGCAACAACATATTCTGCTTCTACGGTAGACTGAGAGATGCATCCTTGCTTTTTGCTAATCCATGTGACAAGTCTATCACCCATAAAGAATGCTCCTCTAGTTGTGCTCTTCCAATCATCAAGATTTCCAGCCCAATCAGTGTCGGTAAACACTTTCAATTCAAATTTTCCTTCTCTTATATACCATAAGCCAAATTCCTCAGTATTCTTTAGATATCTTAGTATTCTTTTCATAGCAGTTATATGTGATTCCCTGGGGTTAGCAAAAAATCTACCAACAATTCCTACTGCATGTGTAATATCTGGTCTAGTGTGTACAACATACATGAGTTTTCCTATCATTGATCTGTATAGAGTCTGATTTACCTCTGTTGTCTTATCTTCCTTTGTTAATTTCCATCCAGCAGCCATCGGTATTCCAACAGGTTTGGAATCTTCCATCTTGAATATTTTCAGGACTTCTTTGATGTATTTGGAATGTGTAATGAAAATACCTTCACTTTTTTGAATGATCTACAGACCAAGAAAGAACTTGATTTATCCAAACATAGACATCTCAAATTCCTTTCTCATGTCATTAGCAAATGATTTGCATAGCATATCATTGCCTCCAAATATGATGTCATCAACAAATATTTCACCAATCAAAGTGTTAGAACTAGTATCTTCTTTTAAATAAATATGTATAATATAAAAAGATGTGGGTGTACAATATAAAAATGGAATGATTTATTGATTGATTGATTATTGATTATCTTGAAATTTAATGCATTGATGTGTAAATTATCCTTTAAGTTGCCTAGAATGTATTGAATTCCTTAACCCTAATTGAATTGTATTGATTAAGTATTGCAATTGTGCTTAAGGAGAAGATAAGATGTTCCTTTTTATCCCCAAATGCACAAATGGGAGATCCAAGTTGATCAACCCCAAGGAAGGGCTAATGAACAAATGAATCAACTGTTTGGAAAGGAGAATAACAAAGGGGATACCTTAAGTTCTGTTAATTATAAGTATGGAAATGATGTATGATAGTAATTGAAGAGATATAAGAAATGCACTAATCTTGATATATTTTAGATCAAAGAATGTTGTTTTCTGAGGTCTGTGGATAGTTTCTGGAAAAATTGACAGCTAATCCAAAACCAGAACATAGAGACGAACAAAACCCAGAAATCATTTTCCATTCTGATGTCATCTTATGAAAAAGGTTGACCTTGACCCACAAATGTCAACCCTGACCCAATAATGTCAACCCTGACCTACACAGATCTGAAAGTGACTTTGTTCATGCTGTCCGCAAGAAAACTGAAAATGGTATCCAAATCTGGTCCCAAAACTACAATCATGAACCTGTACCTTGCTTGTAAAAGTCCTTGTAGAGGAGTCAAATCCTTGAATCCACAAGTATGCTCCAAAACCAAGTCTTGAATGGGTTCTTGAATTTAGAAGAGGCTTGGAAGAAGGTGGATGGAGAGATCACCAAAAGGGCACCATGTAGCTTCAATCCTTCAATAGCCTCCAATGGATCTCCTTCATGAAAATGGATATTTGAATGGGTGAATTCTTTCTTGAAATATTTCTTGATTGCTTTCTTGAACTTCACTTGATAATGCTTGATCTCAATTAGGAATGCTTGATGATAGTTAGACCTCTTAGACTTAGAGAAAATGAGAGTGAAAGCTTCCCTTTTATATGGAATTAGGGCACAATATTCTAAGGATGCCTACATAGGAGGATTAAATTCCCATTAAATAATTTACCCCTAAGAGAGGACCTATATTAAATATAATTTCGGAATCCACGCTTCGGAACCCAAAACAGCCGACCTGGAAGCAAGAAAAACTTTTTGCAAAGGTCGACCTCCAAAATCTGAAAGACCCTAAGATTTGAACCCTAGGTCAAGGTCGAGGTCAACTTTGACCTAGGTTAGGGTCAAGGTCAACATATACCTAAAAGGTCAACCCTGACCCTGAAGCCCAAAATCACCAATCTGCAGTCCAGAATGTAGAAATCAGGATAAACAAGAGTGGAAAGAGGGACAGAATAGGGGGGAAGCCATGTCAAGATCAGGAACCCATTCAAGGCACTTTCCATGACCCCAAACCACTTGCTTGGAAGGATAAACACATCTAAAATGGAAGTGTTTCCATTTTCCCACTATAAATTGAGTCCCCAGTTTAGCAAGAGTATAAGTTCAACACAAACTCTTGGTAAAGGAGAATGTACAGAAAATAAAATATTATTGGAACCAAAAGGGATAAAGAAACCCTCAAGCCCCCAAGGGACTTAAGTCTTTATCAACCCTAAGATCATGATAAGAGTGACATCACTTAGTTAAGGAAAGAGAGAAGGGGTGTGATTATCTCGCCCAATGAGAACTTATATCTCATTGTGAACCACACAAAAGGCGTAACTAGAAAGATGGAGTTGAACTGCATAGTAAATGTGGCTACTCACTAATCAAACCATCAGGGAGATCCGTTCTTAAAGGGATCAAATTATTATAAATTGAAAAACTAGCGGGATCAAGAGATCCGTGTAAATTTTAAACTAGAGGGATCAAGAGATCCTAAAAAAATGTGACCATGCTTTAAGGATTAGCTTCTTTTAATCCGTAAAGGGAAAAGTTTTGAATCTTTGAAAACTATTTTGAATGTGCATGTGTGAAAAAAGTGAGTAGAGTGTATGTGCCCACATTAAAGTCATTGCTAACACTTTAACAGGAGCAATGGTTTTAACGGAAACATAAGCAACTCTACGGATTACATTTCCACTGCGAGATTCCCCCAAAGGAAGACAAATCAAGGAAAATAAAACATAAACATCCATAAGAACACAAAAGGGATCTACCTAATGTGAGGTCAGTATGATCATAAGATAACATGTAGATAGAAATATAATATTATTGCAAATGAATTGACATCATTCCCCAAAGAAAGTAGAACTACAATCACAAAGGAGGAAAGAAACTTAAGAATTATGAAGAGGAATATTTTTGGACCACAACCTGGAGACCAAAAATAATTAGTGCTACCATGTCGCAGATCCAAGTAGATTATACAAGGAAAACATTTACAAATAATAGCACAAGTGCAACATAACATGAAACAACATATAGAATAATGTAGATACATATAGAAGAATTGAACAACAGTTTTGATTCCTCTATCACCTTGCACCAACAAAGTAACAAGGGTCGTATAAGGGAATCTAACAAACATTTAGGAAAAACTCATTATGGGGGAAGCACATTACAACATAAAAACACACAAACGGATACCATAAAGGATGAGCCAATCAAGAATGTTGTCAACCCTCCCCATCTTGGTTTATGTTATTTAGGGTAGGTGGCCAGCTCGCAAGAGGGACTATATCCAATATAGTAGGAATGATAGCCAGTTCCAAATAGGATCCTCTTGAGAATCACAATGCTTGTTACTAGGTGTAATTTTTAATTAAGTTGAAAGCATATGAGGTAAATCATTATCAAGATCAACGGTCTCATATTCATCACTAAGATCAATAGGATCATCGAGAGTGTCCTCCTCATCAAGGTTGATTGAAATGGGATCCAAGAT
>MU223777.1:459904-492539 GCA_018584345.1 Thuja plicata | reverse complement strand
AGAGATAAAGGACTACCCATATCACATGTAGGAATGCTAAATTTAGATTGAGTTAAAGATGCGAGTTGTTGTTGTAAAGATGACACAGTTTGAGCCAAACTAATAATTGTGGAATCATTAGAGGAAACATGTGGCATAGCAATATTAGGAACACTAGGAACAGTGTAAGAAGCAACAAGAATAGAAGACACAACCGGTGGAACATTAGGCACCATGGTTGGAAGAGGATTAGTATAAGTAAAAGGCACACTATGATATGAAGGTTGTGAGGTAGGTAAAGATACCGGTGGTGCACTCACAGGAATAGGTGCGCTTGGGAGAGAAGTTGTTATCAAAGGAGGAGTATAAATAGGAATACTAGGTAGAGTAACATAAGAGGGTCCTATACTAGTGACAATAAGTGTGACTCCTAACTCTTGAGCCTCTTGAGTTAAAGGTTTAACATTTAAATTCACAAGATGAGTAATACTATGCAAGAAATTAATACCTTGAGCATTATCGCGGAGAACTTTCTTAAGAGCCTCTATAGCTTGAATAGAATTTTGATTATGGTTTTCTTGGATAAGCCAATTTCCCATTTTATCAAGTTTGGTTGAAAGGTTTTGCACTTTTTCAGGAGGAACCCTTAAAGCATCATCTTCATCATGAGATGAGTGAGAAGAGTTATGCTCCATGGAAGGATTAGAATCATGATTTATCAAATTATCATCTGGGATCCTAAGGAAAGGAGAGGAAGACTTGGGATCAAAGGAAACCATAAGTCTATGGCTTCTTCTAACTAGGATACTATAAGTAGGACTAGATATGGTAAAGCTAATACACTAATACAATGCCAATGAAATAACACAAAATTTCGATTAATTGAATTTAAATGCAATTTGAAAGGAAATGCAAGATCTAGCATAAACAATGTAAATCTATCACCAAAAAAAAAAGAGCTGTCTATTGCAGGTTCACCAAAATGTACAATATAAAAAGATGTGGGTGTACAATATAAAAATGGAATGATTTATTGATTGATTGATTATTGATTATCTTAAATTTAATGCATTGATGTGTAAATTGTCCTTTAAGTTGCCTAGAATGTATTGAATTCATTAACCCTAATTGAATTGTATTGATTAAGTATTGCAATTGTGATTAAGGAGAAGATAAGATGTTCCTTTTTATCCTCAAATGCACAAATGGGAGATCCAAGTTGATCAACCCCAAGGAAGGGCTAATGCACAAATGAATCAACTATTTGGAAAGGAGAATAACAAAGGGGATACCTTAAATTCTGTTAATTATAAGTATTGAAATGATATATGATGGTAATTGAAGAGATAGAAGAAATGCACTAACCTTGAAATATTTCAAATCAAAGAATGCTATTTTTTGAGGTCTATAGACTATTTCTAGAAAAACTGACAGTTGATCCCAAACTGGAACACAGAGACAAAAAAAACCCAGAAATCATTTTTTGTTCTGATGTCGTCTTATGAAAAAGGTTGACCTTGACCCAAAAATGTCAACCCTAGCCCAATAATGTCGACCCTAGCCTACACAAATCTGAAAGTGACTTTGTTCGCGCTGTCCACAAGAAAACTGAAAAGGGTATCCAGATCTAGTCTCAAAACTGCAATCCTGAACCTGTACCTTGCTTGTAAAAGTCCTTGTGGAGGATTCAAATCCTTGAATTCACAAGTATACTTTAAAATGTGGGATGTAGAAAGGTATGATGTCTTCAATATCTTTCTTGTAGATCTCCAACACCAAGTCTTGAATGGGTTCTTGAATTTAGAAGAGGCTTGGAAGAAGGTGGATGGAGAGATCACCAAAAGGGCACCATGTAGCTTCAATCCTTCAATAGCCTCCAATGGATTTCCTTCATGAAAATGGATATTTGAATGGATGAATTCTTTCTTGAAATCTTTCTTGATTCCTTGCTTGAACTTCACTTAATAATGCTTGATCTCAATTAGGAATGCTTGATGATAGTTAGACCTCTTAGATTTAGAGAAAATGAGAGAGAAAGCTTCCCTTTTATATTGAATTAGGGCACAATATTCTAAGGAGGCCTACATAGGAGGATTAAATTCCTATTAAAGCCTTTACCCCTAGGAGAGGACCTATATTAAATATAATTTTGGAATCCAAGCTTCAGAACCCGAAACAGCTGACCCGGAAGTGGGAAAAACTTTTTGGAAAGGCCGACCTCCAAAATATGTAAGACCCCAGGATCTGAACCCTGGGTCAAGGTCGAGGTCAACCCTGACCTAGGTTATGGTTGAGGTCATCCACATGAAAATGGATAGGCATAATCAAGAAACAAAAGTATTCTATAAATCTTGAACAAAACCTTCACGGCAAACATGAGAGTATGGCATTCAAAATTGGAATTATCCTTGTGGGATGATAGAGTGACAATGAAAGTTGCTACTGGTAAGTTACCTTTTGAGATAGTATATGGAGGACATGCCAGGTTGCTTGTGAATAATTTTCTTTCTGTATACAATTTTATCATGGATAGAGAGCTAGAATTAAATGATCTTCTACATGAAAGTATGATCCAATTTATTGAGCTTGATGAGAACAGAAGGGAAAGACAAAATAAAAATATAAGAAGTCAATAGAAGATGAATTACATGTTTGAGAAAAGGGCTGGTAATAGAAAATTCCAGCCAAATGACATGATATTACAATGGAATGTCGGGGGTGAGGATAAAGGAAAGCACAAAAAAATTGAATCTTTGTGGTTGGAGCCTTTTATCATTCATCAAATATATGGAAAGGATTCATATTTTTTGAAAATATGGGTGATGAGGTTTGTGAATTAGCAGTGCATGGACAATTCTTAAATCCTTTCTTCAATTGATTTTTCTTTCCAGAGATAGTAGGGCCTGCAATCTATGTACAGGTGTTTTTATTTCCAATTGTGTGTTTTTTCTACAGTAGGTTAGTGTGGTTTTGGTCTACCTCCCATAGATCTAGTCTCTTGCATTGAACTTTCTTTCAAAGCATCCTCAAATAGAGCCATTGTTGGGTCTATTTTAGGTTATCTAAGTAGTCTCAAAAAATTTGGTTCCTAGTGTCGGTAATGTATGCCAAAGCATCTAGTAATTTAATGTGTGCCAGCAAAATTATTTAAATTTTTTATTCCCAAGGGAATTTTGTTGTGAAAATGTCTAAAAAGCTTAAACCCTAGGTATGGTTTTCCCTTGGTAGGGTTTGTATCGTCTAAATTTGCCAATTTGTTTTCTAATTGATATGTTTTCAAGTTGAAATTTATTGCACCTTTATGCACATGTTCTTTTATATATTTCAAGTCTCTAAGTCTTGTGAAGGTTGGAAGTTAATTATTTTATTGAGTGATCTGGTGCAACAGTTATCTCCAAGTCTCAAGAAAATTGGCGGTTAGTTGCAAACATTTAGTGATTCAGACATCAAGTTATCTCTGAATCTTGTGAAGAAATGGTTAAGTCCTTTCAAATATAGAGATCAAGAATAGACCATTGATGCTGGTAAAGATGAACCGCTATCGATGAATCTCTGAAGTTAAGCCGATTTAAAGAAAAGGTTTAGTGATTGTGATAAATATTTGGTCACTAAATCTCTTAATGAAATTATTGTTAAGAACTTTATTCAGAGATCACAAGATTATTTTAGTCACTAAATCTCTAAACATGAGATGAGTTAAGTTAAATCTTGAGAGATTAAATGGTGATTGTTGATCTTGTTGCAAATGTGTGGTTGTCATTGAATCTCCAAGTAAATTGAGCCAAGCATAAATAATTCAGCAATTAGGAGAGACAAAATAGAGTTTGATCAGATGTTGATGTGTGTCCAGAAAGTTAACAAGATGGGCAGTTGGTACTAAGTCTAAGAATAGAACCTGGGGTTAAGAAGGAATTTGACGATCTAGTGGTAGCCTTTATCTCCAAATCTCGGGACTAGATCATGGTTAAGACTTTTATTTGAAGATCTATAGATTACCCTTATCTCCTGATCTTGGTACAAACTCGGGATTAAATAAAGTCTTGCAAGATTCAGCGTGAATCGTTGATGTAAACCAAGATGAGTGGCTGGCATTGAATGTCTTAATTAAACCAGAGTCAAGACTTTTATTCAGTGACTTTGAGATGTATGTTATCTCTTGATCTTAGAAATAGACTAGGGTTATAGGAAGTATTGATAGATCACGAGGTAAAGCTTTGTCGCCTAATCCCCAAATAAACTTGGGGTTAAGAAAATCATTTAGAGACTCAGTGAGGATCATTGATTAAGACTCAGATGTGTGGCTAGCGATAAATCTCAGATTGAAATCAAAGTTAGGTCAAGTGTTCAGTGACTTAGTTTTTTTCTTATCACTAAATCTAATAATGGAACCTCAGTTAAGAAAATTCTAATAAGATTAAATATAGGTCATTGATGCAGTGAAAGATCTGGGGCTATCACCTGATCTTGTGATTTAACCCAAGTCAAGAAAATTATTCAGAGACTGAGAGATTAACCTTATCTCTGAATCTCAAGATCAACTTAGGTCAATTAAAGTCAAGTTACATTCAAGAATTTAGAGATGCCTCTTATTGGTAAGTCTCTAAACATGACCAAGGGTTAATAAATTATCCAGCAATCTTGAGATGTTTATTATATCTTAATCTCTAGACCAGACTCGGGTTAGGTCATTTCATTTGGATATTATGAAAATAGTGTGGTCGATGAATCTCCAAATTAGACACAAGTCAAGTAAGGAGTGTTGAGATTAGATATGAACTATCAATCAAGACTCAGATGAGCAGTTTGCGCTAAGTCTCTTGATTAAATCAAAGTGGTATGAAATATTACAAGATCTGGAGACGACCTTGTTGTTGGATCTCATAATCCTGGAAGTTAGTGCACAAACATTCAATGATCAAGAGATAGCTAAGGTGCTGAATCTTGTAATCTTGGTAGTCAAAAGGGAAACATTCAGAGATGAAGAGATTGTTTATTCTCTGAGTCTCGCAATGACTTGGATAAATGCTTATCTTTGAATCTCCAAGTAAACCATAGTCAAGTAGGGCATAATGAAATTCTGAGAAGCTTGCTGTCGCGCCATTTCAAAAAAATGAAATGAATTACCAGATCTGAGAAAGGAGATCCTGATAAAGTACAGTACTTTTCCGAGCTATGAAAAATTGAGTTTTCCAAGCCAATCAGCATTTGTTTAGGGTTTTTTAACATTTTATAAGGTTTTAGAAGAAAACATAATGATTACCTTTTCAGCCCTCTTTTTAAATTCAATTGCCTGTCAATTTCATACACCATGGCTAGCACAAAATTGAACTCGATACATGCAGAGTGAATGCTGGTTTGATTGAACAATGACATTCTGAGATCTTGACTTGATTGTTGCATTAACTGCTCAATGATATATAGACTTGACACTTGTGTCTTCTTCTTATCGAGGTTTTTAGAAGAGTAGAGAAAGAAATTCATAAGTTATAGAGATATGTGAAGAAGAGCTTGTTCAGATAGAGATAATTAAAGAAAATAGCAAAGATGAGACAACTAGAATCTAGTAAGGCCTCAGCTTCTGAAGGAAGAAAGGATATTGAGGAGGAGGGTAAGTGCAAGAAGTTGGGTACCAATTCCACGGAAGTCTTGTGGGCTTGAAAACCACCGCTAGAAATAGGCACCCATTTTGAAAAAAAGGGCACCTTTCTTAGGCTCAGAGACCCAATCCAAAATTCAAAAAATGGGTGCCCATTTTTCAAAACTGGTACCCATTTTTTTTCAAAATGGGTGCCCGTTTTTTAATTTTCTTTAAAAAAAAAAAAAACTCATTTTTACATGCCGATTTATTACATTTAAGAAATGGGTACATGTTTTTAAATGTGTGCCCATTTTTTAAAATTTGAATTTACCAAACCACCATTTGCATTGGATTTTAGTTCGAGACAGGTTTGGTGGGACCAAGCCTATGCTTGGACCTCCAAAATAATGGCTAAGGCATTTGAACACCAGATCTTTGTCTTGCCATAATTTTTTGAGGGTCTTCCTAATCAAATTTTTTGATGAAATTAAAACCGATTAGAGATCTTACTGTCTAGATTTCAAAAATATAAATTTTATAGTGATATGATAAATTTAACTATTTTTACAATATTTATTAATCAAGTGTTACCTAAACTTAAAATAGTAAGGTTCACTAAAACTTTAATAACTTTTTGATTTTAGGTGTTTGAAAAAAATGAATTATATGAGACCAATCTACATAGAATTTTATTCAAAATAAATTAAAAAAAAATATTTCCCAAAAAAGTTAAATTTTCATCAAATTATGGTGGTCGTACACAAGAGGTTTTGAAAATGTACTTTATAGTCAATTAAAAATTAATAAAAAATATATATTCAATTAAAAAAAAGAAAAAATATTCTGACCAATCTTTGATGTGTTACGTACCTTCCCCAAAATGGATTTAGAAAAATTCACTTATTTACTTCAAAATAGGGTGGTTGTACACATGCAGGGTATGGTCCTGAAATAGGCATTTTGAAAAAGAGGTTTTTAAACATTCCTACTAAATATATTTTCTACCATGTGGGTATTCAAATAAATTACATATTTGAAAAATAGACTCTGAGCACTATATTTTCTATTAGTGGATTTTTTTGAGATTCAATCTCTAACTGCCTCAAATTTTAACATCAATTGATAGAAAATTTGAAAAATAGGGAAAACACTTCCACTTTTTGCCCAGAAGTGGGACAACTTCTTGCAGCCACCCAAGAACAAAAGGGAAAGAGAAATTATTCGTAAGAGTTCATCACCTTTCTCCCTGGATCAAATCAAAACAAAAAGGTTAGTGATGAAATTTTCTATTACTATATTTATAGTTGTAGAGACTATGTTACTCCAAAGTGTTCTGGGTATCATTTATTTGATTACTTCTACAACAATAGAACTAGGCAAATCCCTGTTTGCAATCCCTGGACATTAGGTCTAGAAAAATTGATAGTTCCAGATGTTTTTCTAGATGGTGATTTGCTAGTAGAATTGACTAGAAAGTATGATATAGTCTTTAAGACCATCAAAAAGAAGGATCAAATAGCCCTAGTTACCTTAGATAGGGCTTATTGCATGAAAGCTTTTGGTATCTATCATCCTTCTTCAACAGAGATTGATTTGAGCATGCAAAAGGAAAGGTATAAGAAGGAATTCAATCTGGTTAAGAATTTTATCCTTAATCACATGCCTAGGTTAGGGAAGTATATAGCCCCATTACCCAGTGCTAAGAATGCACCTTATGAATTCAAAGACCTGAATTTTTGCATGAAGTATCTATCACATGGGTTTTGTAGAGTGCTAGGGATTGATGGAGAGTTTGAGAGAATGTCTGCAGATTTGTTGATGATCATGCTGGATATCCAAAATTCTCATGTGAACATTAATTTTGATTACATTCAGTATGTTATTGATCAGATGCATGAGGGTCTTATGAGAATTCAGAAGGGTACTAACCCGATTTTTATGCATTAGTCTATTATGATTCACTTTATTCTTTTCCACAATGTAAATGATATGGACACTCATATGTTGAGACCCAGGGAACACATGAATGATTAGCGGAACCCTGTTTCATTTTGGATTAGGTTTTGGAATTATACATAAAATGAACATGAGCTCTCTGGTTTTTAGATTTGGAATGTGCATCCAAATTTAAATTTTCTTGGTACAAATATAACTAGGTTATTTTTCAACGTGATAAGGATTCTAAGGCCTTGTGAATATGTTGATAAGTGGCCTTGAGATCATAACTAGGTAGACTTCTATTTTGAAAGGACCCACACATTAATCAGAGTGTATGGGTTTCCTCAATTCCCACATATACTTCCAAAATATGTTCCTCCAAAGGTTTCATTAATGGAATTATTTGGAAACTAGTATGGATAGATAAGGAGCATTTGGCTCTTCACAGGAAGGGTACATTCACACCAAGGCAATTCAAAATATTTGATTTTCTAATTGGGAAGAAGGCTTTGGAGAGAATAAACAAGTGGTTGGGAAAATTTAAGATGAGCATGGCCCAATATAGATATGTGGACCATGAGGGTTTCGTAAATAGTGCCAAGAAATTGTTAACTCCTAGTGTCACCAACATCCGTGAGCATGAAGGGTGTGATGAGGAAGATGTCATCAGAAATGTTCTTGATGAACAAGAATTTGAGCAGAAAGTGGGAAAATAATGGGACCTACTATATTTGGAGAAAATTTTGAAAAGGGCTGGGATTCCATTTGGAGGTTTCTTCCTGGGATCACCTTACATGACTAGGGTTACCAAAATGATTGATTAATATGACAATTTGTACAATCAATTGAAAAACCAATTAGAGGAAAAGAAAAAAAGTGTCTAAGAATTACTCATCCTCTAAGTATGAAGAACATAGTGAGGGGGCTTATGATAAGAATAGACCTCCTGAGATGAGTGAGCCACCTAGTTTTGAAGAGAGCATAAAGGCTCTTGATATAGAGGCAACGAGTGAGCCTCCTAGAAAGAAGCAGAGAAGAGAACAAGAAGAACCTTCTCAAATAGAGGTACAAGGAAAGAAAAAGATATAACTTAGTTTCTTTGGTAATTGGTGATCGTCATTATCATCACCAATTAAAAAAGAAAATTAGAGAGGGAAAGAAAAAGGAGAAAGAGACCTAGGAGGAGGTTGAATTACCTCTCCAATTATGCAAGAATGAAAGGGAAATTTACCAAGATGAACTATTGAGTGATGATGCCTTCATCAAGAATGATGAATTTAAGAACTTTCTCATTTGGAGAAAGAAATAAGAGATGGGAAGTCAACTGTAAATAATAGAGGGTGCAACACTGGGGGGTGAATCATTACAGGATCTGAAGGCCTATGATAATAGTTCTAAAACCATTACAGTAGAAGAGGCTAGGCAATTGGTAAGATCGAGTGGGATGTTACTTGTGCTAGGATGGGACTTAGCCTCAGATTTCATCATAGATCAAATCAGGAGACAGCCAGAGGCTCAATTTACCTCTGAAACTCAAATAGGAGAAATGATAAGAGGTTGTGTCAATGACCAAAGGTCCCAAACTCTTGCTATGTGGTCTTTGGCCCCAAAAACAATAAAGTCATCTCTAATCAGTATCGAAGAAAAGATGAATGGTGATAAGATCATTTGGACAGTGCAAAACACCTTAGATTTGGAGATCTCCAAGCTGTCACTCATTTTTCTCATTTGAATAGGCCAAAATAGAGAAGATATCATAGAGATATGGAAGGCTCTTTGATCAAACAATAGCCTTGGAAAAAGATAGGGAGAAGGGCCAGATCAAAATATAGGGATTAGAAGAGCAATTGGAAGATCTAAAGGCAAAGTTGGAAGAGGACTCCAAGGCTCTTCATCCTCCAGTACAAGAATTTAAGGTGGTTCAACCTGCTATCACTAAAGAGCATGCTAAAGAAACTGAGAGAGTTGATAAGGATAGAAATGAGGTTTCCCTTTTTGCATTGTTAAATATTTTCCAACCTAGAGTAAATGTTCTAAAGGGAAAATTGGATGCAGTACATAATGCCTGCAATAAGTTGTCAAATATTTAAAAGGATGTTAAGGATTCAATAGAAACTCTAGACCCATTATTCAGGGTATGGTCTAATAAGGGTTCTTTGTTTGAGAGGCAATAAATGCTACAACCCCATAGGGTAGATCTTCCTGAGTCAATATGCCAATTTGGAGAGATGATTGAGAAGATTGGTAGATATTTTCCTTTTTCAAAGGAAAGGCAAATCAGATACAATCAAGGTTAAACATGTCCAGTCCTGATTTCCAAAAATTTGTCCATCCCATCAGAAAATAAAATGATGAAGTGAAAGGTGTTGAGGAGTGGAGAGGATAATTTGACACATTGCTTCCACAAAAGGAATATTTCCTCACTGATGAAAATAATTTAGATATGGAATAGGATAAAAAAGTATTGGATGAAATGTTTAAAGATGAAACAAACTTTGTCTTGGTTTGTTTTAGATGCAAGGGTTATCATTGATGCCAGGTGGGAGAGACAACTAAAGAAGTTGCAAGGCATCAAGATGTTCAACTGACCTATGGAAGAGGAGGTTACACTATGGGTTAGAAGTACCAAGACCAAGAAGAAAAAGAAAACAACAATAGACTTGGATGAAATCGATGAAGAATGATTGACACTTGGCACCTGATCAATGAGCAAAGGGAGGGTAATTATCACAAAGAATAGTGTATGTTATCATGTATTGGCGGTCACTATTTCTCATTAAAAAATTTTGAAGTTACCTTTAATATCTATAGACAAAGGTTTCAATTGTAAAAGAATCAAAATGATTGCAAAAGAGCTACTCAAGTTTCCCTCCTTCACCGAATTAAGATTGCAACTGATTTTGTCTTCTAGTGATTTTTTGCTTTTCTTAGCCATCTGAAGCTTGTTGCATCTTGTTTCTTCCAGGATTCCAAGATTTCTAGTGTATATTAAAAATAGAAAGTTTTATGTAATTGTAAGGGATGGTGAATTCACAACTCCTAAGCAGTTTTCTAATTTTTGTCTGGTTTTAGAGTTTTCTGTCATTTTAAATGTATTGAAATAGAGGAATTTTAATAAAATACGGTGGGATTCCTTTTTCATATCTATGATTTCTTCATGTGTTTATGTTTTAATTCTTGTGTATTGAGTTTGTAAGGCAAGTTTCAATATATTGTTTATAAGGTAAATTGTGGGATTATTCTTAAGTTTTTTCAAGGGAATGGTAATTCTTAAGGGTAATTTTAGAGGGTTAAATATTTTCATAAGAATTTGATGTCTAGGTATTGGAATGAGAAGATTATTTGTAAGGCATTTAATTTGGATTTTAAGTGTGTTATCATTAAAAAATTTCTGGGAATATAAGTTTATTTGACTCTTTGTCAAGGATTAGGCACTGGTCTATATTGGTTAAGCAGTTATCATCATCAATCCAAAATTTCTAAATAATCTTTTTTTTCTTGTTGAAGAACATAGATGTTTAAGACTTGTGTTGTAGAATACAAGAATTTTTGTTGAATCCTTGTAGAAGTGAACCCTTTAGGTACAACTACCTGAGCTTGAAGCCCAAAGAGAAGAAGGACGCAAATCCTTATTACTGTAGTATTTTCTATTGTGAAGTGCATCTTTTGGCTTGTAAAGTTCTGTATAATATTAGTTGTTAGAATATGAAAGACTAGTTATTAACAATTGCAGTAAAAGGCATAGAAAATCTTGGTCCACTACTAATCCACTATAAGATTTATTGAAAAGAAGTAAGTCATAAGAGGTACACTCGTTTGAGTGTGTGGATCTCAAAGTGAAGGAGGATCTAATCCTTGTTAGATAGAATTTTTCTTGGTTGAATCAAGACTTGGGAATCATAGAGTCAAGAATTGATGTTTTATTTGGATTCTACAAGAAAAAGCTTTAAAAAGTACCATCCCCACCGGGGTTTTCTCTTGGCTAGGGTTTCCTCTAGACAACATTTCATGGTGTTATGAGTTATGTGTTTTTTGTTTTTATCATTTCATTTCAGTATTTATTTGGTTAAGTTGGAATTTACTAAGTTCATGTTTAAATTGTTTTAATACAGATTCACCCCCCCCTCCCTCTTAGTATTACTTAATCCTAACAATTGGTATCATATATACACAAATACTAGCTAGGGTTTTTCTCATCGAGGACATTTGAGCATTTATACACTGCAAGATTGGAGAGATAGGTGATTCAAAAGTTGAACAAGCTTATAATAAGCTATGCAACAAAGATGGGTCATTAAAAGATGAGCATAAACATATATAAGTAAAAGGGCTCACCAATGCCCTAATGTTCCTGAAGGTCTTCAAAACCCAGTGGATTTAGTTAATACTAAGCCGAATGCACAATCATAAACTTTGGTTGGATGAACCGAAGATGATAACCCTAGATTTTATCCATGTAGTCACTAGTTACCCTATAACCGAGAAGGTAAAAGCACAGAAGCATACACCTAAGGCTGAGACAGAGAAGATCACAGGAGCCAAATGGGATGGCAGAGGATTAAAAGTTTCCACCATAACTGATGATGAGATGAAATTTGGTGCATGCATTCTAGGCTACAAATTATTCCAAGCCATCAGATTGAGCAACATTGCATCCGATGCAGTGGACACAACATATAAGATTATGAAGAAGGGAACACAGTTGGACTTATCTGAACTTCTACTGAATTAGTTAAAAGATAATTTAAATACTATCAGGAATGTGAAGTCAAACACATGTAAGTTTGGCTCACTCATAATGTGTATTTTCTTCTACTTTCAAGAAACATTCCCATCGGTAGGAGATGTCAAATGGGATAGCACAAAACCAGTAACCATGCAAATCAGTCAACATATAGCCTCACTGGGAGATAATTTTGAAATATTCATGGATGAATACTTTAATGTATTCAAAGACCGAATGCAAAAGAGGGTAAGGATCCCTGAACAACTCATTGAGAACTATAAAGATGAATTATTTTTTATGGTTGATATAGATGATACTTATATCAAGCCTATTGTACCAAGGACAACATGGATTCAACCATTAGAATATGAGATAAACATTGATCTTTCATCTAAGGAAATTGATGCCTTGTTAAATGAACCACTAGATAAGAAACAACCCAAGTTTGGAACATATGAGGAGGCCAAGACAAGAATAAAATCTGGCATGGTTGTTAAGAAAATTGTCAGGAAAAAGGACAAGATGGTAAAGAACCTCAAGAAGATACTGTTAGTAATAGAAGAAGAAATTGAGAAGGAGGAAGAAACTTAAAAGGGGGAAGAAACCAAAGGACAGCTACTTATCAGTGAAGCTGAAGAAAAGGATGAATCCGAAGCCATAGAGTCAAACTCACCACCTCCTCTACCAACTAAAAATATAAGGACAACAGATGCTTCTACAACAAGAAACCAACCATCTAAGGATTCAAATCCTTCACCTTTGATGAAAGGATAGGTAAGAACATACAAGAGGAAAGAAGCCACACCGAAGAGAGGTGAAAAAAAAATAGTAATAAATCTCATCAAAAATCGAGAAGATATTTAAGATACCAAGCAAGATGAAGTTGTAGAAGAAAAAAATGTCATGGTTAAAACTCTAGAAATTACTAATGACATTTGTAAATCTATTGCAAATTCAGGATCTATTACAGATTCTAAGTTTAGAAGATGGATGAAACTAGATCCAGAAGATTAGAACAAAGTTGAAGACGCCATCATAGTAAAAATGTACAAGTTCAAATATGTACCTATTCAGTTTTAAAGAAATAATGTACCGAGGGAACTCTTAGCTAGCCTATACTCCAGAAGGACATTTGATTTGAAGAATGAAAATGATATAAGAGAAAGAGTACTTGTTACTCTCATGCCTTTTGAATCCAAGAAGGAAGAAATAGATGAGATGATGGAGAAACACAAAAAGGAGTTCTCACTGAAGTTGAGAGCCTATAAATTTCTCAAAGGAAAGCTTATAGAGATTGAATAGGAGAGCCATAAGAAATGGTTTAAAATTATAAATAGACCTACTAAGGAAGAAAGCCCCAAGAAAGACCTACAACAGAAATATGTTGATAAGGAAACTCAAGAATAGATCTTAATAAAAGATACAGAAGAAGATACATTTGTTGAGTAAGAAAAGGAAGAAGAAGAAACAATTGGCAACAAAAACATGGATGTTGGAGATGAGTCATGGAATAACACCACAAATGACAACATTGTCAATAATAATATCATTGACATTACCAATGATCCAGCAGAGGAAGTAAATAAAGATGATGTCAATGTTACAAAGGACACAATCGATGAGCAGGACACAACAGTTGATACTGCACAGGTGAACATACCAGGAAACATGCCTATATTGATACAAGCTATCAATATTCTACAAGAATCAGACAAGTCACCTGAAAAAGATACTCACGAGGATGCAGGGGAAGAGGAAAAGAAATATGACACTGATGATCAGAAGGATGTTGAGACACTCAAACAGTAACCAATACTGATAAGGTTACAGGAGGAGATTTAAAACAAGAAGATGCAGACACAATAGAGAAGAATGCAGAAACAAAGAATGATGAAGCTAAAGACACCGATGAAGGAGATAAACCTAAATATGGCACTCCTAAGGAAATCGACAAAGCTGCTACTGACAATGTGAAAGTGAATGTGGAGACGTCCACTGACACCTGACAAGCTGAAACTGATACACAAAAGAAAAAACAATCACAATAGGTAACTTCATCAAGCACAACTGAGAAAGCTGAGAAATGGGCAATTATTTTACATTCAATTGATACACAAATGAAGAAGAAGAAATCTAAGAAGAATAAGTTGGAGGTAACTTTGGATGAAATCATTGAGATAGAAAAATATGACCCAACCACAATTGATTTTGAAGCATTACAAGAATACGGTGAAATATGCCAAAGGAAGGCATTACAACAGAAGCTGAAGAAACAACACCGAGACTCAATGATACTAGAAAAAAACTAGGGACATCTTGCACCAGATTGTACCTAATGTTGATATTGATAAGAACAAGCCAATTCTTGATTAATTAGGCACTCTCACCGAAGAAATATCAACTCAGAATATTGATGCAAAGAAGACAATTGAAGAGAGAGAAGAGCAGAAGTATCAGCAGAAGCTCATTGAGAACATCAACCAAGAAGTGGCAGTCAACAAGGTAAAGCTATCAGAATTAATTACTAAATAAGATCCAATTATAATTGAATCTATAACCTTAATTTAACAATTGAGCACATTGAAAAAGTTCACTAAAGATAATAGTGACAACATAAAAAAGTTAGATACAGATCTAACTAACAGTGCTAATAGCTTAACCACCGATGGAGAGAATGAAATTAAGTTGCATTATGATAAAATCATTGAGATCAAAAGGTTAAGGTAGGAACTGTGGGAAGTAGAGACAAACTTCAGGGAAGAAGTCATCGAGCTCCAAGATCAACTTCTACCAAACCTTACATTACTTCAACAACACATCAGTTCAACACGACAATGGATAGTAACTCAAAAGATGTCTGTAACAGATAAATCTATGATATACACTCCATTATCATACTCGAGAACATGGCTCTTGAGAACTTAAAAGAACAACGGGAGAAAATTATGGAAGACATGGAGTGTTCACACTCCCACATTTTTGATAAGCTCTAAGGTATAGACCTTTGCCCTTAATATCAAAAGAGGGGGAAAATGATATGTATATGTATATTCATATGGGGAAAATAATATATATTCCTATGAAAAATGATATGTATATATATTTATAGAAAGAAAGATATCATATGTAAAGATATATCAACATATACATAAGGGGGGGTCATTAAATGACTAAGGATTATATATGTTGTATGTAGTTAACATTTTATCAGTATTTTGCACATATCAGTTTTTGATACTAATGTAAAAGGGGGAGATTCATGACATTAATTTTCAATTATTATGAAAAAATTCTTTTGGTAAGCATACACCGAAACATAGAGCAAAGAGAAAACTGAAAATCAGATATAAAGAGACTATGGAAATGACTAAGTACAAAGAGAACCGACGACACAACTTTGTGTGTACACCAAAATTGCAAAGTAGAAAGATAAAGAGGAACCCGATGTGCAGGATAAAGTGAAAACTGAGAGACAGATAAAGTGTGAACCAAAGAGACAGTTAAAGAGAAACCGAGAGAACAAAATAGAAAGATAGTCAACTAATTTCAGAAGCATAACTGACCGTCAGTAATCGAGAGTCAGTTGAAGCCAACAAAAAGTGGATCTAACTTCCACGTCAGATAAAGAAGTCTTATTATATTTATAGGATCTTGACTTGTTTTAAATCCATTTCTTTAGGGACTAGAAACATGATTGTAAGTGTTTTAATCAATCTAACTGATTTAAAACACATAGACTAGGAGATCAAGGTACAAGTTATAAACCTGATCTTAGAGTTAACATTTTTTTTCGTGAAACTTGATGATGTCAATCTATCTTATAAATAGATGATGCAATCTTTAATTATACAGTGATGTGAGTATAGAAGAAAGTATGAATGAAGCCTACAAGAAAATCTATGTATCAGATTGAAAGTTTCAAAAAATAAAATAACAAAAGGTGAATTTGGTTAGCAAGAACCAAGAATAGAGGCTACCAAGAATCAGAGGTATTACTCAATCACATTAGGTGATAATATCATTCATGTAAACTTAAATGGATCTATATCATTAATATGAGATTGCATTTACGAGGTCAAATTGTAATTTTCTATCATTCTAAGAAGTGGAGCAAAGTGTAAAAATCCTTTCAAGGAAGGTGGATTTAACAGTCCAACTACAAATCTCTTAACCAAGTGCACACTCAATAGTGTTGCTAAATCTCTTAACCAAGTAGACTTTAATAGGTCTCCACATATTCTCTTAACCAGGTAGATCATAAGAAGTAATCAAATTTTAAGCCTTAAGTGACCCCTTCTAATCTCCAGATAGTGAAGATTTTGTGGGTGTCATCCCCACCGTAGTTTTTAATTCCTAACAGGATTTTTCTGCGATATCATATCTTGTGTTATGTGTCAATTATTTTCATGAATGTTTTTATGAATTTTCACATGTATGTTAATGTTATAAATTGATATAACTCACATCAAGATAGTATAGATCAGATGAATGGATATACAATTGATTACACAAAGGTTAATTGATTAAAGAATACAAAAGTTTTAGAGGTACTGATTCACCCCTCCCCTCTCAGTACACACTTCCCATTTATTCCAACACTTGCTTCTCCTTGTTAAAATTTAATCTTTCCTTGGTGTTATATGTAATTAAAGGATAAATCAAGGTATCCTAATTTGTATGTTTCCTCTAGTCCAAGTAGGAGGACGTGTCACATTTTTGTAATTCTTTTAATAAAGAAATTAGATATTCCTCCTTAAGAGGATTCCTACACATGGAAAACACTAAATGTGAATGTGGCACTCATAGGATATGGGAGTTACATGAAAACTCCTTCACTCATCTCTACTTAAGAGTTGCTTCTCTCTTACTTCCAAAAATATTGGTTCTCAGAAAGTTGGTTCTCATGGGAATTCTTCTCTTTTCTTCTCTCATTCCCATTCTTTCTCTCACATTATTGTAATGAGATTCTTGCTCAATATCTCTTTCCTTCATGGCTTCTTGCCTCATTTATATTATTCACAAGGGGTTTTTTCTTGTTTTTCCCCTTTCAAATCCTTGTGTTCTTGTCTTGGTGTTGGAGCATTTTGGCGATCTTGGTTTTTAAACTATTGAAGGAAAATCCCTCTCTCTCTTAGTATTTGGTAAATCTCTTCCACTACATACTCTCTTGGATTCTTTCCTTATTTTTTCATTTTAATTTAGGCTTCTAACATGGTATTAGAGATGGTTTAATCCTTGTTTTGAGTGTGCATGTAGGAATATGTGAAAGATATTTCAGTTGTGAAGGAGAAAGATAACTCTTTTTTGTAGGATTTCTCAATCTAACTTTTATTGCAATTTTTTTGAATTTTTTTTTGGGTTTGGTCGGTTCACCGCCAAACCCAGTTTTTGTTGTTTCCTCAGTGTATAGTTTTTTTTCCATATCTTCTATACCCTCTATCGAGATACCGCAAGGGATTTTCAATCTTGCATGTTGTACTTCATCTTTAAATCAATTTCCAATCTTTCCCTCTAACAGGTCGTGTAGGTTTTTAACATATTTCTCTTTGATGCTCTCGCAACCTTTTAACATTTCACTAAATCTCACAAATTCTGTCATGTAGGATTTATATTTTAATATTTCAGCTCCTTGCAGACATATCTTTGTTCTTATCGCTCTTTCCTGCATATTTATGTCTCAAAATAATCTTTTTATTATTCTACGTATCCTTCTTGCATGTTTAAAAAAAAAAATTATAATCACTACATATTATCTATGCAGGCTAATATCTCTGGATTCATTTGACATTTTTCTTGTAGATTTTTGTGTCTTTCTTTAACGAATCTAATATATCTCTCTTTGCAGGATTTGTCTATAATTAACCCTTTTAAAATTGATTTAGATCAAGTTTAATAAATTATATTTGCACTGCTGGAGTATCTCTCTTAATCTTTATTGAAATCTATTTATATCTGAAACTATTTAAAACTTTTACATTTATCTTATCGCAACTTATTCTCTTGCTGATTCAAATTTTGCATTGCACAACCTTTTTCTTATATCAAATCTATTAAAAATTTTATATTTTCATTGCATTGCATGGAAACTAGTTAAGTTTCATTGTTCCCTTTCGCATAAACTATTGATTCTATTAAAATCTTCCTCAGTTTCCTAGTGTAGCCTGATTGCATTTTAGCGCAATATTTATTTGTTCTTGTAGACGTCAAAAAATAGTAATATTATTATTAATATCAATTCCCTCTTATTCCTCTAACTATTTAATTCAATCAATTAAATTGTTTCATTTGCTAGTATTTATCAATGATCAAATACTATTCTAATGTATTGTATTTAAATACATTTGCCTCACAAAATCCCCTTTTTAATAAATTTATATTTATTAAAATCCCTCCATATTTCTAATTCTTCTAAACTACGATTTATTCAAATCTAATTTGAATTATAATCTAAACCCTAGCTAGGAACCTATTAATCCAACCTAAAGACCTACCCTAAGCATACCCTATTCCTACTCTACTCCCATCAACTCACTTCCTAAGCATGCTTCCCTACCTAACTGTCCCTTTAATAATACTTAAAGGGTGATTCCTAACCTTTTTAAGGCTAATGGAATTGTCACCCACATGGGAAAATTCTCTCCAAAATGGTCACCCATTCCTCTTACAAGTTTGTCTCCCACTTGGAATTCTTGAGCCACTAAATATTAAATTCTATCTTTGACTCAAAATTGGCCATCCCATCAAGCCTATGTGTCCCTTATGTGGCTCCTATGTGGATGCCATATAGATGCCACATCATCCAATCCCTCTTGTTCTCCTCAAAAATTCTATATGTAGAGGCCTTCTCCTCTTCATTTTTCATCTCTCAATTTGCATTGTTATCATGTTATTTTAATATTAGAATTTCATTGCTAGTTTCATGTTTTCATGTTTAGATCACATAGAAATCACATGCTAGGATTCAATTTGGTAAATTAATCATAGTTTCTCTTTCATATGCATATCATTTTATAGATTGATCTATCATCTTGAAGAAGATTTGAGACTAGTTCTTCATACTAGCTCTTGAATCTCTCTTCTTGCATTGCATTGGGGCATTGATTCATTTGTGTTTGAGAGAGCACACCCACATTTATCCAAAAAGAGAAAATCAAATAAGTAGAATAGGGTTCAATTTACTTGTTTATAGCTCAATCTGATGTTATGTTGAAGTCTTGTTTGGTTTTTTGCTTCTTTCATGAATTCTATGTGCTAACCCACTAACTTTTCATGTTTGAGCTTGCTCCCAACAGATAGAACATTTCCTCATACTACATTCTGGCATGCCCCGTGGGACCCACATCCCTAAATTATTCTAAATTCTAGTCTTTTTCTTCCAAATTTTTCCAAGCACACGGATCAACATCTGTGTTTTATGCAGAGGTGGCTGCGTAAATGTTGGTTCTCTCTGAACTATCATTCAGCATCTGCATTGAATCAGTGTTTGTGACCTAAAATGATGTATGCGTCTGGCCTTGTTAATTTGAGATTTTTTCCAAACATAAGTTTTTATTTATCAAGTTTTTTTGGTTTTCCCACTGCTTTTCAGTAGTCTAGCTTTCTATTTTTTAGCAGACATCAACCTAAAATGATGTATGCTTGCCAAAGAAATGAACTCAAAACTACTCACATTTGTCTTGCAGGTTACCTTGAATCAAAATTGACCAAACGATCGTGTTTGTGATAATATTTTTTAGGCCCATAGACTAATTATCTAGATTTGTTTGTCTAATTTGAAGCAAGTGTTAGGGTATTATGCTCTCTTCCCTTTTAGGAAGATAAAAAACCTAGACACACTTGCTTTGTGTTAAACAATAGAATCTTTTGGGAAAGAACAAAACTTTGTCTTGCATGTTTGGGAGAAAAAGACATTGGGTAGGAGAGTATTCTCTTTTCCCCTTGTGGAAAATCAGAAATCTAGACCCCTCTCATCACCAATCCATATTTTTCAAGTTAATCCTTTAGATGGGTTTGCTGGTCAAGGAAAAAATCACTCGGGAATGACCCATGTGAGAACGAGGTGTAAGATACACCACTCTAACTTACATTAATCAAATTTACTTTATGGGATTAAAGCCTCAGGATTTGATTGGCATTTGAGCTTATACTCGGCTCTCATCTAACTTAAGTGCGGCCTTGTGGTCTCAATCACATTTATATGACCACTTTTGTCAAGACACTCTATGGGGCTATACGCCTAAATCATGCTTGTGCAGACATAGAGGGTACGATCGAACAAAGACACTTACTAAACACTCTAGGCATAGAAGCTACCTGATTCATCTTTGAATGGTGATTTATTATAGTGCAAGTTTAGGGAAGAATATCCTCCCAAGGTCCCTATCATATGTGTCCCAAGGTATTGTGTTGCAAAAGAGATCTTTGTAGCACGACAATAATACCTAGAAAAAGGCAAAAACACGGGTGCCCTTTTGTGGGTGACACTGCTGTGTGCGCTGACGGACTACCAAGAAATGGGTCTATAATATTTCATTGAAGCCAATTTCTTAGGTAGATATGTGCTTGAAGTGTTTGAAGAACATTGATAAATCCAAAACACAAACGAAATATCCAACATTCAAATTTGTCACTTGCTTGTATCCTTCAAGGTTGCTTTGTCCCTTGTCTAATTATTTTTAGACACATCCTTGTTCTTTTTCAGTTTGACTATGTTGAAATTGGTCCTTGCCATGGAACAAATCTATTGAAAATCAGAACGAGATCAAACTTTTGCCAAATCATCAAAACAAAGTCCCTTTGCAAAGATTACCTTGAGTTCTAATTTTTAGAATTTGGTCTTTTATGAGATATGTCCTAAAACCTCCAACTATTTATCCAAAGTCAGCTCTACTTATATGACATGACCGATTCTGAGAAGCATAAGAAGGTAAAAACTATGTTACCACCCATGCAAAGAGAACAAAAAAACACAACCCGAGAGGCTACCAAGTACCAACACATCATTGATTCCATCAAACAAGAGATTCATAAATGAGAAGAATTTGACAAAGTGATATACAACAACAAGGTTTCTCGTTTCATGGGAAAATATCATCTAAACCCTTATTTTGTTTGATTTGAGCAATATGACTAGCTGGTTTACCATGAAAACTTGAAGTTCCTCCTCTTCTTAAGCTCACTTAGTTTGCATTTTTAGGACCTCCCTCAAGTTGTCATCTTTAGAAACACATCACACACTCATCCCAACATAATCCTGCATTAATCCAAATCTATCCTAATTATCCTAGCATCATCCTAATCATCATCTAAAGCATCCTTGATCACATCCTTTACTTGGTATTGCATCCACTTTTGAGTTTCTTAAAAACATACATCTTAATCAAACCCCCATCCTTAAGTGTCCTTTACTAAGCATTGTTTAGGATAATCCCCTTTTCCTTTGCAACCTCATGACCTTGATCAAAAGGTTGGTTCGTATTGACAGAGAATCTCATCCACCAAAGACCACAAGTCTGTCTTAGGTAGACAATCACGTCCACTTGATCTTACACTAGGGAAAGCAAACCTTAATCCTTGCATACATAAAGTTATTCTTAATCTGTAGGAGCATATCCATCATCCTAGACGTATCTTAGTTCTAGCATCATCATCCTTAGCTTCCTAGGAACATCCTTCCATTACATCTTGCATCTCATATTCCCTTAGGGTAGTAATTTCATGCCACCTATCACACAAGCCATTAAGAAGAGTAAGAACATGGATCCCAATCTTGCCACTAGTTCATCTAATCCTGTGAGTGACAATACTAATGCCATGGTTACTTATGCACCTCAGCCCAACAATCAAATTGAACACATCTAGGTAGATACTAATGAGACACCTACCATGAGTACCATAGAAACATTTATCAATCATCTAGGGCATGTCCACATGGTAAACGCCATGAGTGGAAATAACAACAATCAGGTACTTTTGGACATTCAACAACAAGCACTTCAACTCCCACCTTGGATTATACACACACTTATCACACAACCTATGGCACTTCCAGGGGAACATCCTTATCCCACTAGAAACAAATTTTTTGATCCACTTTCCATAATGCACACGATACCTTCATCTACCTTAGGAGCCCCACCTCTTGATCCAACATCAACAGCACAAGCAATACCCCCATCTCTATGCAAGCACCTCCTCAGTTCACAACCACTTCACTTTTACAAACATTCCCAATATTTGTGGCACAATTTCCACCACCACCAGTCAACACGCAGCAAACCACCATTCCACCCATCCCTACTTAGCCTATTCAAAGTGCAAAAACCAATTCATAGCATCAAAGCACCCAAGTCTCCATGCCTATTCCACCTTTCTTCACCATAGGAATGCCACCTACTAATGCCTATAACCAACCCTTATTTCCACAAGGGTCCACTTTCCCCACTACACTAACAATACAACCCCAAAGTGTGCCAGCAGTTTTGCCACAAATGCAAACCAATCCAAATCCTCCCATGCCAAAACCATCTACTAATCCCTTTGTCATCCCCAAATACATATCCAATAGTAGAAACAACCTATCCAATAGTAGCAACAACCTATCCAACAACAGCAACAACCTATCTAGCAACATCAACCAATCCAACAACAACAACCTATCCAACAACAACAACAACCAATCCAGCAATAGCAACAATAACCTATCCAACAACATCAACCTATCTAGCAGAAAAAACAACCTATCCAACAACAACAACCTATTCAGTAGCAACAATCTCTCTAGCAATCCTCCCAACAACAACAACCATAGCAGAAAATTACCAACCCATTCACATCCCAAGCACAACAACAACAAATCAATCCCTTCGCAACTGCGCGGTCCACCCTCAAATTTTCTCAACAACTGCAACCACAAATATAGGGGTCAAATGCATTCATGGCACAACCACTGCAATAGTTTTCTAATCCTTTCATCCAACCTATGCAACAACAACAAACTCATTCTACCAGTTACCTAGCCATGCCATCTTCCACTACATCACAAACTATTCCACCTCCATAACAAATCAGTGTTCCCACTAGGGGCATTCCGCCACAAAACTCTTATCCTCCAAACCATATAGGTGCACAATAGGCTCATCCCACTTATCAAACACCTCATCAAATACAAGCATACTTCCAGCAATTGCAAAAACCTTATCAAGCACTAACACCTCCTCCATTGCAATATACTCCTTAGTCGTAGCTTCCACCACAACAACCTATATACGTTGACCAACAACCATCATATCAAACACTAGAATATCCCTCATAGAATCCTCCATATTCACCATTTGACCCATATCAGGTTCAAGGAACCCATGCCATCATGGGTAATAATGCTCCCCCACAAATCAACCATGAATGGGAGGAAATAAAGAATGTTCTCAAGGAGCTAAAAGTAGGGACAGAGGCTAAAATGTTCAAGTTTGAAGAGTTGTGTCCTTATCTGTTTGATCGATCTATCACTACCATACCCTTCCCCAAGCATTTTGAGACACCCAAATTTGATAAATATTAGGGGAAGGGAGATACTGTGAGCCACGTGAAAGAATTCTACATGGCATATCAAGAAGTGGCCTATAGCGATAATTTCCTCATGAGACTATTTCCCAAGAGCTTAGGGGGAACTGCTCTCCAGTGGTTCTACGAAATCCCCTACACAGCACAGTCTCTACTTTCACTGAATTATCTAAAAATTTTGTGGCCCAATATGCACATAATGTCAAAAATGAACTCTCACTCCTTGATCTATGCAATTCCAAACAAAAGGGAGGAGAAATCCTAGCCGATTATCTTTAGCGCTGGCAAGGGCTTACTACAAGGTTGTCCTACCAACCTTCTAAGCAACATCTTATCAAAATCTTCATTAACAACCTTCATCCTTAGCTTGCTTATTACATGCACATGAATTCCATACAAACTTATCAAGACATCCAAATCAAAGTCATCAATCTTTAACAAGGTTAACAAGGTCTCATAGAAGATGGTGCCATCAAGCACTACAAGGAATCCCAACCTGAAAAACATAATAATTATCGATCATGATATTGGAACAAAAACAAGAATGCAATAAGTAATGGAGCCACTGACACCAAACACATTCAGGTCATGGTAGCCAGTCATAATGCACTTACCCAAACTTATCAGCAAGCACCACCAGTGTACCCTCAACCTCGTCCTATGCATCAATAGCCCAATCCTGCGTATCCCCAACTGACTTACTAGAAAAACATGCACCCTCAAGGCGCGACTATCTATCCCCCTCCAGGAACATCATATCAACACAACTACAAAGGTCCTTTGAATCAGACCAATGCTATATCAGTCGCACATGGACAACAAAGGCCTCACACTTCAAATGTGCCACAATGCACATTTACTCCTTTGGGTGAACCCATAGATGTCATCTTTTGCAAGATGGTCCAAGCTAACCAAGTTGTGTATCCAAAAATGCAGCCATTTGATGACTCAACACCTAATCCAACATGGTATAAAGACAACGAGTACTATGAATACCATAGTGTTAAGGGACACACCACTCTCAAATGCATGAAGCTAAAACATTACATCTAGGATCTCATCAACTACAAAGAGATCAAAGTGGACTCTCCTACCCAACCATCACCAAATGTGGGCCTTAAAATCTATCAAAATGCATTCCCTAAACACATTTCAGGTACAGGCCCTTGCAATCCTACTTAGTCTTCTAATCAGTGGAAGGGTAAGAAAGGAGAAAACACCGACAGAAAATATTATACCAATGCATATATCAACTATGATAATCTCATTGGCTACATATCCCAAGTCCCATCCTCTGTCAATGTCATCCATGTCAAGGGTGTCGATAACCAATGTGTAGTCACCACTCATAGAGGCAGAATAATAGTTATAGGTGCCGGTCCCGCTCCATCTACTGGTACCCAATACAATATTTTGGAACACCTAGGGAATAATCAAGCCCAAATTTCCATCTTGGATCTCCTTCGCACCTCACCCACCTATCAAGAGATCCTCAATAGAGCTCTACAAGACTCTCATGTTCCCTGCGACATCAACCTCACTAAATTCCAGAACCTTTTCAAACATCTATATGCATCTTGTGGGGTCTCCTTTAAACCAAAAGATGTACCCTCGGACAAACCCGATCATAATCTTCCACTTCGTATTGCTGTCATGGTTAAAGATTTGGCCATCAAATGGGTCATGATAGATAATGGTTCAGCCCTAAATCTGTGTACTCTAAAATTCATAAAATAGTTGGGTTGCACTAAATTTGATATAACAAATGAATTCATTACCATCAAAGCCTATGAAAATCTGGAGCATACTTTTGAAGGCACCATTTCATTTCCCATTCAAGTGGGCCCGGTTATCCAGGATACATTATGTTATTTTTTTGATCTTGACCTTCCCTTCAACATCCTCCTTGGATGCCCATGGATTCATTCTATGCAAGTCATTCCCTCCACCTACCATCAGTGCATCAAATTCCCATATAACAACACTGAGATCACCATCCACAGACATCCTAAGCCCTTCGCATACTGCAATGCATTGGAAACCACCTTTCAACACTCAAATCACTATCTTGGGATTGATATTGGCATCTCTTTCACCAGTTCATCTTGAACCCATTCTGACCCAAAAAGAATCCTTTCCTCCACCCTTTCCATGGTCCAGATCAACAACAAAGGTTGTGGTGAGTACAATTTATCTAATGCCTTCGCAGTTGGGGCACTGCCAATTGATCCACACACTCAAGGCCACTAACCTAATCTAAGCAAGACAGAACCAAAGGCAACCAAGGTGCTACAATTTGGTCCTACCACTTTTATCTCAAAGGGTACTTTAAATGGCTAGGAAATGACACCAAACATCAACCAATGGCTCTTTAAAGATCCACCACCCACGGACACAAGTCGCCTCAATTACATCAAAGGTAAGTACTGTCTAACTCACAAGCTGGTGACAGAAAAATGGAACTACCAAGGAGGTGGCCTTGGTTATGAAGAGAAAGGAATGAAAGATCCTATTGTACCTACCCGACTAGAAAAGTGTCTAGGCCTTGGCATGGGCTCAGACACGAATGGGGGCACGGAAGGAAAATTCTATGTCTCTTATCCTTCCCTGGGCAAAATCACTGACATCAAAGATGTCCCAAAAGAGAAAGTTGTGAGAGCCTATGATGATGTCTTTGATGATGAAACCTTCCTAGGGAATTCTACCCTACACCAACTTTCCATTCTCTTCATTGACCTTCCCCTCCGCCATCCTAAACTCATAGATTGTGACCAACCAAGTGTCGTGCACATTGACAAGTTCCAAAGTGAGGACATGCTCCTAAACATTATGGGATCAATTGAACAAAGAAATGAATGGGGGCAAGACTCAACATATGTCTACAAACGAGACCCAAAGGCATACTTTAGGGAAGAGGAAAACTTCAACTGCAAAAATGAAGAAGAAAACAAAAATAAAAAATAGAAAAATCGATCCCCTAGTGAAAACCCCTCTGGGGTTCTATCTGATCATAAAAAGGTTAAAAAAAAGGGCGTAGCCCCTGGTGAAAACCTCCCTAAGGTGCCAATAGATGAAGATTCTCCTCTTCCTCTGATCCATATTTACATGCCTGAACAGTCATCGATTCTCATCGAAGAAGCAAAACCTGTCAACTTGGGTACCAAAGAGAATTCTGCCATCACATACATAGCAGCATCTCTGACTGAAGTAGAAGAAAGTGATCTTGTCACTTTATTGAAGGAATCCATCAATAATTTTGCATGGTCTTACTCCCACATGTCGGGATTAGACCCCAACTTGGTGGTTCACCATCTTGTAGTGGACCCAAACATCAAACTTGTCAAACAAAAGCCTAGAAAGATGCACCCTAAAGTGGCACTACTTGTCAAAGCAGAGCTTGAGAATTTTCTCTAAGCCAAGATCATCTGCCCCATTGACTATTCTGACTGGATTTCTAACATGGTTCCCATCTCTAAGCCTAATAAATCAATCAGGATATGTACATATTTCCAAGATCTCAACAAGGCATGTCCAAAGGATGAATTCCCATTGCCAAACATAGACATGATTGTGGATCTCACAGTAGGACATGAGATGTTGTCACTCATGGATGACATTTCTAGATATAATCAGATCCGCATTGCAGAAGAAGATCAACACAAGACATCATTCACAACCCCCTAGGGAACCTTCTACTATAACATGATGTCTTTTTCCTTGAAGAACATTGGGAAAACCTATCAAAGGGCCATGACTTGTTAGAATGAATTTAGAATAACTGAGAAGGGAGGGGTGAATTAGTTATCCTCAGGTCTAGATGTAGCAAATAAAAATTTTCTATATTTTAGATCTGCTTGGTAGTAGTAGCATATGTCAACAACTTTAATCATGCAGTTTACTATCTAATGAAATTGCGTGTTGAAACATAATAGTAAAAAAAACCTTAAGCATTCACACAAGTTGACACAAGTATTTAATGTGGAAACGCAATATGGAAAAAATCACCAGTAACATGCTACCAAGTTTTCACTCTTCTAAAGTGAGCTCTATGAGGAGCCAACCCTGTTAAAGGTTACGATAACACACTGTTAGGTGTGACCTAGTTACAGGATTTAATCACCTTGTTAGGAGTGGCCTTTTTAGAGGACTTAGAACATTCCACCAGAATGTCACCTTGTTAGAGGATTTATACAAATGACTATTAGGTCAACCTTGTTAAAGGATTTTAACTGATACAATGGTTAGAAAGTAATTAGTATTTGTGATCTGATACATACAACTTACTTTGAAAATTCAAATCCAATTATAGCTCTGATGTTAACTTACTGGATAGCCTATAGTGTCATTTCAACCCTCTGATCTACTTGGAAATCTGTTAAGCAATCACACATGCAACTCTTTGTTTCTGTATTTAGTCTTCTTTGCTAGAACATGCCAAACAGTAAATAAACTATGAAATCCTCTTGCATACACACATGTACTTCCACATTCAGTAGCACACTCAACACACTCAATGAATAACCCTTGAGGTTATCATATACCTCTCTGTCTAGGTCAGATAAATCCTTGCCACTTAATCAAGATTGTAGATCTTAGGTTAGGTCAGATCAAACTAATCATTCAATCTTTGCATTACATTTACTTCTCCAAAGTAGTCTCTAATTAAATCTTGAAACCATGCATTAATTATGATTACCCATACATTAAATGACATGGATCAATCTTTAATTAACTTTGCATATCCCAATAAAATTAACTATGTCGGCCAGAGATCTCAAATCTCATCATTAATTCAATTACTGTAAGTTGGCCAACATCACTGTTTCCACTCAGCAATTTCACTGGTGCTCAGCATTGAACAACTTTGCTCATCACAAACAACTTTTCTCGGCACAAGCAACTTTGCTCGACACAAGATAGCTAGAGTGCCAACTGATCAAGTACCCTTTTAATTGCCTTAACTCAACCATTCACTTGGTCTTCTTGTTAAATCTTCTTCATCAACAGTAGATATGGTACTCAAACAAATAACAATAGTCTCACCAGTTAAGGTTTGACAGCAATGATAAAATAACAATTGCTTGCATTGTCACTTTCCAACAACCTCCCTCTTTGGTATTGATGGCAACACAAAATATTAAAATAATGATTTAACAAGCATAGTTACCATACAATCCAAAAATACCTGTGTTCCTTGACATGAACAAATCTTCATTAATTTCTTTAGCTTCATTCTGATTCTCATCTGTAAAACATTTCTCCCTCTGTGTCTATAATCACACTGTAATCATCTGTGTCTAAACATCTGTAGACTCCCTCTAAGTAGATAATCACTTCAATATTTTAAGTAGTAAATTTTGCCTCTATATAGTTCTTCCTTTATGTAATCTCTCCCTCTTGGCAATATCTCCCTCTAGGCAATCTTAGGCAATCTCTCCCTCTTTGACAACAATGCCAAAGACGTCAATATCTTTATCATGTAGTTCTTCAGTATCATGCTGATCCTATCATCTTAATTATGATTGATCCTCTTTTCTGTCCTTGTCCAACTTCACAACTTTAGTCAGCATCCTAAAGTGTAACTTACTGTGCATCAATGTACCAAGTATTTTGAATGTAATATTTGATGCAATAGTACCATATAAAACTTAATTAGCCTCAATTAGGGGAATCACCCCCATTTTACCTCGTAGATACTCATGAGCATCCTTGGGAAGTTCCTTTGTGAATATGTCTGCTAATTGTTCTTTAGTGTTCACATAATCTAGTCTCACTTCTTTATTCTGAACTAGCTCCCTCAAGTAATGATACTTGATAGCTATATGCTTTTTCTTCGAGTGCATAATAGGGTTTTTAGAGATATTAATGGCACTCATGTTATCAGAATATATGACAAGTGTTTAATTGATTTCTTCTTTCATACCTTTCAGTAGTATTTTCAACCACACAATGTTAGAAAAATTGACTGCTTCTGGCACATACTCGGCTTCAGCTGTAGATTGTGAGGTGCAGTTATGTGTCTTGTTTGTCCATGAGATGAATCTTTTACCTAAAAGAAATGCTCCACCAGTAGTGCTTTTCATGTCATCAACATTTCCAGCCCAATCAGAGTTAGTGTAAACTCTGAGTTCAAACTTGTCATTCTTCTTGTAGTATAGACCATAATCATCATTTCCTTTCAAATATCTTAGAATCCTTTTTATTGCCATCATGTGATTTCCTTGGGGTTAGCAGAAAACCTTGCAACAATTCCAATAGCTAGGGAAATGTCAGGTCTACTATGTACAACATATTGTAGTTTTCCAATCATTGATCTATAGAGTGTTTGGTTCACTTCTTTTGTGTCATCATCTTTTGTCAGCTTCTATCTAGTAGCCATGGGTGTACTCACTGGTTTGGACTCTTCCATTCCAAAAAATTTCAGTATCTCCTTGATATATTTAGATTGAGTGATATAGATATCATTCTTCATTTGATAAATTTGTAAGCCAACAAAGAATTTTACTTCACCAAACATAGACATCTCAAACTCAGTTTCCATCTCTGTTGCAAATTTCTGGCATAACACATCTTGTCCGCTAAATATGATGTCATCTACAAAAATTTCAGCTAATAGTGTACCTTTGCTTTGATCTATCTTCAAGTATAGGTTATTGTTTTTATTGGTTCTTGCAAATCCAATCTAGATCAGATAATTGTGCAATATCTCATACCATTCTCTTGGCACTTGTTTCAGTCCATATAATGCTTTGTGCAATCTTCAAACCATACTCCTTTTGTTTGTGTCAACAAAACCATCAACTTGCTCAATATACACTTCTTCCAAGATACCATTGAGAAATGCAGATTTCACATCCATTTGATAAACTTTGAATCCTTTATAGGCTGCATATGCAAGTAAGGTTCTAAATCCTTCCAATCTTGCAACTAGGGTGAATGTTTCACCATAGTCAATTCCTTCCTCCTGTGCATAACTCTTACATACCAGTCTAGCTTTGTTTCTTGTCACATCTCCATGTTCATTAAGTTTATTTCTGAATACCCACTTTGTATCAATTACATTTTTATCCTTCGGCCTAGGTACAAGTGTCCAAGTCTTGTTCTTCTCAATCTGTTCAATTTCCTAATTCATTGCATGTATCCAATCTTCATTTTCTAAAGCATCTTTCACTGTTTTGGGCTCAAATTCACATAACAGACATGTGCCATTTTTCAACTTACTTCATGTCATAACTATAGAATCCTTTGATCTAATGATTTGATCAGAATTGTGGTGTCTCCGCACATATTTTTCTAGAGTAGGCTCAAGTCTTGCTTTATATTCATTGATTGTGTTCAGTTTTGGTTGATTCTGTGACTTGGCATCTCCATCAGATAGCTCGGCATTCACTTTCTGTTGCTCGAAAACTCCACTTTGTGACTCAGTAGGTGCATTTTGTTGCTCGACAGTAGCCGCAGGTAATGTATTAGAATCTTCCTCATCCAGATATATGAATGATCTATAGCTTTCAGTTTCTTGTGTATTTTTAGCTTCATTCCTTTCTGCAAACTCATCAATTCTAACATTTTCTCTTTCGACAACTTTGTTAGTATTAGAATTCAAACATTTGCATTCTTTTCTTTTCATTGAATAACCAAGGAATATACCTTCTTCACCTTTAGAATCAAGTTTTCCATTTTTGTTGTCCTTAAGTATAAAACATTTTCTTCCAAATACTTTACACTAGGTGCATAACCATACCAAAGTTCATAAGGTGTAGCATTTTTACCTTTCCTGACTTATACTCTATTTAGGGTATAGACTACAGTACTTACAACTTCTTTCCAATATTTTTGTACAACATTCTTCTCCATCATTAGTGTTCTTACATAGTCCATGATAGATTTGTTCCTACATTCAGCAATACCATTTTGTGGAGGTGTCCTAGGTGTGGACATTCGTCTCTTTATGCCTTGGTCATTGTAGAACCTGTTAAACTCATTAGAAATAAACTCTCCACCTCTGTCAGATCTTAAGAATTTCAAACTTTTTCCTATTTCCTTTTCAACTTTAGCTAAGTACCATTTAAATAACTGGAATGCATCATATTTTTCCTTGAGAAACATTACAATCATCATCCTTGAATAATCATCAACAAATACAATAAAATATCTAGCACCACAGTAGCTTCTTTCTCCAATGGGACCACAGAGGTTAGTATGGACTAATTCTAGGATTTCCTCTGAAATATTTGTTTTACTCTTGAAACTAGACTTAGTCATCTTTCCTAGTTGACATTGTTTACACATAGCATTGTAAGGTTTCTTTAACTTAGGTAGCCCTCTAACCTTTTTCAATTTACTTATTCTTACCAAGTTATCAAAGTTCACATGACACAACTTCTTATGCCATAACCAAACATCATTGTACTGTGCAAACAAACATGTTTCTTCAGATAAATCCATGTAAAATAAGTTACCTTTAGTCTGATCATCACTTCCAACAAGTTCTCCAGTAGAATCATAGATCTTTGCTTTTCTATGATGGAACTCAACTCTGTAACCAGAAGTGTTCAGCTATGCAACACTCAGAAAATTGTATTTAAGATCATCAACCCAATACACATTATCACATCTAATTTTGTCAGTCAAGTTAATCAATCCTTTACCTTTGATAAGACATGGTGCATCATTACCAAATTTTACATATCCTCCGTTGCATTGATTTAGGGTTTCAAACTTATCCTTGTTGTTAGGAATAAGGTGTCTCAACCTTGGATAATTCCTATTCTTATTATTTGTTTTGTAAAATGTATTTCTTGCAAATAATGTTGATGTGTCGGCATCTTGAATAGTGTGTAAGGAGATCATGG